>JZKD02S1613658.1:135909-146564 GCA_000966675.3 Picea glauca
GAAAATGACTGGGTGAAGAGGGGCTGAATGTGAGCGCATTTTCTGAGTGAACACCTAGCAGGGGTGACACTTCTTAACCACTTCAACACTTCTTAACCACTTCTTAACCACTCACAATTTGTTTTGGGCTGTCACAAGCCCAGATAGATGACCACCACAAGCCCCATTGTGGAAATTGTTTAGAACTGAATCAGCTTCTTTGTGAGTTAAACAACGACACAATATATTGTATGTTCCTCAACGATACAAAGTGTCACCGACGATAGTGTAATTCTTAGCTTGGTATCATACACATCGTCGGTCATCTCACGAGAGATGTTGAGGGAACTTTAAGGTTTGAAGATAGAGAACGATGTCTCCATACTAGGGGTTGAACAACGAGACAAGGAAAATGTGTTCATCCGGAAACAAATAAACATGGATAACATCGTCATCTAATAGTAGAAAGTCGGATATTAACTCCACGAAGACTAGTGATTTTTTGGATTTCGCAGAAGCAAAATTGAGATCAAATTCTTGTAAAATGACAATCCATTTATTATATCCCCCCCCTATGATATGCCTGGTAAGGATGTATTGAAATGGATTGACATCTGCAACCACAATAGTCTTGCAAATAAATATATAATGACGTAAATGTTGGATTGCGTGAACGACATCCAAAGCTATCTTTTCAACGTGATAATAATTGAGCTCATGACCGACTAAGTTTCGACTAAGACAGTAGATGACGTGATTGCAGAGCTCATCATCCTCTTGAACCAAAACCATACCAATCGTCTCCTCGGAAGTGGCGATATAAAGCAAGTAATCCCTGCTGTATTCAAGAGACTTCATCAGAGGCACTGATACCAAGGCTTTCTTCAAAGAATCGAAGGAGTCATGGGCTCACTCATCCCAGATAAAAGGCACGTCCTTCTTCAAAAGATGCATGAAACCCTTAGTGATATCGGCATAGTTTACTATAAACCGTCGTAAAAAGTTAGCTTTCCCCTGTAAACCTTAAAGCTATCGAATAGTGCACGAAGGAGGCAACCGAAGTATTTCCTCAAACTTTAAAGGATCTACCATGATCCCGGTCTCAGAAACTAGAAATCCCAAAAGACGACCATACCTAATGAAAAATATGCACTTATGAGGGTTCAAGTGGCTTCTATAGTAACGACATCTTTCGAAAACTAGCCAAAGGTGCTTAGTGATCTGCTCTCTTATGAGAGTGAGCAGCAAGATCGTCAAGGTAAGCTTCGACTATATGCTTAAGATCATGGAATGTGAAGGTCATAGCACATTGGAAGGTTACTTCGACATTTTTAAGGTCGAAAGGCATCTTCCGGTATGCGAAATTACCACAAGGACAAATAAATGTCATCTTGTGTTGATCCTCGGGTTTAATTTGAATTTGGTTATACCTTGAAAATCCATCCTTGAAAGAAAACACTTCGCTTCCTGCACACTCATAGAGAATTTGATCAATGAAAGGGGTCGAGAAGTTGTATTTAGGACAGGCTTTGTTCAGGTCATGAAATTCCATGCATACACAGATGGTTCCTTGCTTCTTATTCATAGGAATGAGATTGGATACCCATTCAGTCAAGGGAACCGGGTAGATAAAGCCAACATTAAGTAGTTTCTCTACCTTTGCCTTAATAGCAGGGGCCTTCCCGGGATTGACATCTCTAGTACTTTGTCAGATAGGTTTAGCATCCATATAAGTTCTAATCTCATGCTCGACAATACGAGGGTAGATTCCTGACATCTCTTCATATGACCAAGAAAACACATCTCGAAATTCCTTGAAGAGCTCGGTGTAGATCAGGATTTCTTCTAGCGAACAATTTGCACCGATATGTACGTTTTCAAACTTGCCAGGGGTACAAGAGATATTGATTATGACGGTAGGAGAGATAATCACCATATTTCCTTCGGCATAAATATTGTGCATATCAATTGGAACTACGGCATGACCGACTATCTCACTCAAAGTAGATCGAAATTCATCTTGTTCAATTCTTTCAAGCTCTGGGATAAAATAAGAGCGATGATGCATATCATCCTAAGGTTTGTCGGAACCATTCATGGCTTCGATGATATCTTCATCAGAGGGAAAAGTCTCATCGAGGTAGTCATTTGAATAAGAAAATGAAGTGGTCCACATGGGATTAATAACATGATCCTCCTCGTCCGTCGTCGAGGTAACATGATTGGGATTGGTGGAAGAGTCAAGAACAACTTGATACACAATCTCTGTTTCTGATAGTGGCATGGCCATTGCAACGTACGACTGACCTTCACAAGACGAAGTCGAGGAAGGTAGGGTCCAAGGATCGTTAAAATAGGAAGTGCGGAAAATAACTAACCTCTCTGACGAAATGGGCCTACTAGACATGGCGTAAACATGGTGAATCGGTGCCATGAATTCGAAGGTACCCATAAGGGATGAATACATTCCGACATCGATATTCTTAGTTCTCGATCGAGAATTGTCGACCACGGGGATCGACGTTACAACTGATGCATTGGGGCTAGCATACACAAAGGATAATTGATCGATCGTCACGATCTTCCCATCAAGTGGAAAATAAAGAGTGTGAAAGATGAACGATACGACGACAGTCATAACATAAGTCCAATTGCATCCTAGTAACAAGTTATAATCAAGAGGTGCATCAACTACCTCAACATCCACCTCTACCGTCTTCCCACCTAACTGGACCGGAAAGGTAGTAAGAATATCGTGAGGGTGGAAGGAACGACCATCAAAAGTAGTCAACATGGTTAGTGATTGAGAGAGAGTCGGAGAGTCGAGAGCTTTCCAACAGATCAGGTACATCACACATGTAGCAGCGCCTTCATCAAAAACTGCATGTTTGATGGTATACTTTGAGTACCCCATGTGGATTTGGAATGCCACATGGTAAGGCAAGTGAGGCTTCACATCTGTGATGTCAAACTTGATAACTTTTGAGCCACTGGGATCTAGAGATTTTAACATAGATAGAAAGGAATTCCTCTGTGAAGGACACGTCTGGAGTACCTCCAGAGCCGACATCACACAAGGAGTTTGACCCAGGTCCTCAACAATAGAGTAATTCTGGGTGACTCTAGCATTTGGATTGTGGGTAGAGTGCTTGAGTACTCATTTCTGAATACGAGGCGGTGGCTCTAGTTTTTCGATCTGTAAAGTCATCTCCGGAAGAGGAGGAGGAGATTCTAGACCAAGTATAACCTGTGAAGAAATATAATCCCGAGATCGGGTGGCTACATGAACCTTAGCATCGACCATATTGATACACAAATGGTCACTGTATTGCGATGACAGGTTTTGACTCCCACTGACCGTATTTAAGACATTTGAGGAGATCGAGGCCATGTGTTCGTTATGTGGGAAAGGGTTTGTTAGCACGATGGGTAGTAGAGATAAGAGCCTCGTAGCTTCCGCAAGTTTGGGGCATAAATGAGTAAGGTGATCATCTGTACAAAGCTTACAAGGAAATTTCACCTTACACCTTTCTTTCTTCCCCTCTCCAACATTATTATTCATCTTCTCATTATTACCATTGTCCTTGGGTTCATTATTATTTTTCCCACCCTTACGATTATTATTAAGTCTTTTCTTCTTATGTTGTTGGTTACCATTTGGGTCGGTCGACGATTGCATGGAATGTACATCCGCCAACTGAGTGGGATTGGAAGACATAGTTGAAGTTGGCCCTCCTGGAGACTGGTTTAGAGACAAATCTTTCAAATGGCTTGTCACTGAGTCTGTGGATTTTACATTGGCGGAGCCTACAATGCCATCGACATTAGGTCTGGGATTTTTTCTAGGGTCATAGGTTGAACTCAGTGCATCCGGAAGAATGTGATATAACATCCCAGACTAAGCGTATATAAGATCTAATTGTTGGGCTTTGAATATTTCTTCTTCCTCAATTGTAACCCCGTATGTAGCAACATCCTTCAAGATAGGAGGCTGCAAAGACTTAAGGAACCATTCTAAAAGAAAGGTCGTGGGTATGGAGTTCTTAATCAACCTCTTCCATCTACGCCACTCCTGGATATGATCTGAGATATGAGTGGTTGTGTCCTGGCGTAACGTTGACAGAAGTTCTAGGCCAGCATCGTAACGAACCGGAAATTGGAAGCGGTTAAGGAAGAATAACACCATCTGATTAAAGGTCATGTATGCTCCCCTAGGTAGCTCGATATACCATTTCATCGCAACCCCAATGAGGGTGCCTTGAAACAATCTTAACCGAATGGAATTGTCATTAAGGGAATTCGAAGAGCACCATAGGTTAAAGGTGGTAATGTGATCACCAAGATCCTCGCCATTCTTACCTTCGAATTTAGGAATGTCCAAAGGAAGCTTGGTGGGGACGGGGGGCCATGTAGGATCATGACACATAGAGTCGTTCATCAACTTAGACAAGTCTGGAAGATTAAGCGTGGCCAAAAAAGGGAGACGGGTTTGCGGCATATGGCCCTAAGCTCCCTCGAAAGATTGTGTTTGAAGAACTGTAGCCCATCCAGGGTTTTGGTAAGCACCATGGCCCTGTCTGGGATTGTAGGACCCTCCTCCAGGCTGATTCATAAGAGGTTGGTTGGGCATCATTCCAGTACGAATGTTCTTATGGAGGTTATAGAAATTTCCCCCAGTCGGAGTGGCTCCGGGTTGGGGGTTTCCCAAGGTCTGAAATTGACCTCCTCCGAGTGTGAATCCGGAGGATAGAGGTGGATTTGTCATGCCAAACGTGTTGGTCGGAATCAACACTGAGGAGGTAAGTGTATAGGATGGAACTTGAGTAGAAGCTTGTCTGCCAGGTTGGTTGCTCAACCCGGAAGCAAGAGGATTAGACCTGGGGTTAAAAGAAGGAATGCCTCCCATATTAAGAGTCATTTGAGGGATTTGAGAACCACCAAACGAAAATGGAGTATAAGGAGGTGTAGTGCCCCCAAGTCCAATGCTAGCATTAGGGCCAGTAGTTGGGATGGAGTTTGAAAACTGTGAAGTAAAATTTGGCATACCATAGGAAAAAGGACTAGAGGCCACAGGGATGGACTGAACATTATAGCCCGATGAGTGACCAAGAGACCCAAATGGGTTTGAGGCAAGAGATTGATCATTCACTATAGGTCGGGAATTAGTAATGATAGGTGCCTCTGACACTACAACCATTGTGGTTGCAGGAGTCGAAGGGGTGCCATTAACTATACTAGGTGTGGGAGTCGAAGGGCTCCTAGTATTCTGAAGACTGGGTTCAGTACTCATCCTTGTAGGATCACAAGTATGAACAGTGGAGGTGTGTGTACCACATCTAATAACTCTACATCTTTTAAAAGGAAAAGACTTGAAATCTGGTGGTAACTATAACAAGTGACGAGACCAGTGGAGAGGTTGGTCTGATTCCATGAAGACTTAAGACTCAATATACAAAAACAAATCCTAGGGCCAACTAGTAATCAAAGAGAAAACCAAAAAATCAAATGGACAATATGCACACAAACAGGGTAAAGTGGTTGAAAGGGGACTCCCTCGCTAAAGAAGGTATGTCTCACCCAAGAGGGGCCTGAGACTCCCTGCTAAAGATCAGAGGTAACATAATTGGTTATAAGGGCCCTCGTGAGCTTAACAACCAGTCAGTCAAATCCCCCCAGAGAGGTAATCCTCCATAAATGTTATGTGTTGTCCGACCCTTATCTGACCTAGGGTACCTGCAGAATAACCCCTGCACGTAACCTATGTGGCATCTAATTCAAGAAACTAAGCAACCAATGTATAACCAATGCACATGAGAGTAGTCATAAGTCAGATCCACCATATGGGTAGGGTAGCAATTTAGCAAAGCCCGAAACCTTGAAAGAACCACCTCTCATGAAGGTAAAGGGCACTAGAAAGACCCCAAAAAATACCTTTGATGCTAAGAAGGTATCGGGGGGATATCCCTTCAACCAACCTCGCACGACCTCGTGATTAACTCTGGTGTAAGCAGAGCCTCCTGATATTACCGATTATATAGTGGATTTCTCCACTCCCTTAGTTAGACACATATGTTGATTTAATAGCCTTGGAGAAGTTTATTCACAAAATCCTATTCCAAGGCACTAAATACTAAGCTAGTTTGTGCACCCTAGAAAATAAAATTGTGACTAATCAATTTTAAGTTATAGCCTTAATTTTAATGGCCATGCTTACTCAAAAAAGGTATGGTAGTGAAACTCGTGATGTTATGACTCAACAAGTAAATTAAATATGAATACAATGCAAAGTCCTAACTTCAATTTTCAATGAATGATATGCTTCTTAAAACAATGCAATTTTCAATTTCAACTCTGCAATTCTGAAGTAAAAATGCAATCTTTCTTTACATGCACTTAGATAATATGATGAAAACTCAAAATATCAAAATGGCAAGTAATGAAAAATGCCTAATAGTTTTGTATTTTCAATATAAGAAAAATGAAAATGCATGGAATGACAACAACCTGATATATAGACTCTACTGTGTATAGAAAGAGACAACTCAAGTAGGATACCAAGGAGCAAAACACCCAACCCAATGTACAAGGACAATCAAAATGAAAAGATGATGAGAAATATTCCTCCCCAAAATTCAACCAAAGACAAGTGTCATCCCACAAACACTTAATAGTCACTACATAGACCCAAGAAGACTCAACAATCATCAAAACCTACCCAACAACCACCAAACCCAGCAAACAAGCAAAAGAAGTTGATGTATGCGACTGTTTAGGGAAACAACGTGTATGTACGTAGTTTGCAGAAGGACAGAACACGTATATACGTGATTGTTGTCAAGCAAAGGAGAAGGATGAAAGACTCAGACCCTGAGTGAACAGAGGTTGTCAAGCAATGATATGACAAGAAACACAATAGGAACGAGAGAAATCTAAGGAGAAAAACACTCCGAACCCTAAGAAAGAATATTCAATCCCCAGTATGGTCGCCAATTCTGTTACAATGAAAATCTCTCTATGGCTAGGGGTAAACCATAACAGACGGAAATGAATGCAAAAATCAACTCTATTCTCAAGTATTCTATATAAACAAACATGCTAGCAAGACAAGATAAAAGGCCTACCTCGTCCAGACGTTCGATGAAGTCCACCGTTGAGCACTTGACCCAAAGCAATATACATGCAACTAGTCCTCAACAACTAAGCAAATCAATCATATGGTGATAATATATGATGTTAGCACATTCAATAGCCTAATACATTAATATACATAACAAATACGCCCATGGAATAATAATTCAAATATTTGCAAGATATCAATTGGACGGGAAAAGAGTATTTCTATTAATATATAATCAACATAAGTGAAAAAGTTATAGACTTCTGTGTCGGCACAGTTCGGAACGGAGAAACTAAGTTCCTTCCACCTGGGCCTCCACCATTTCAATCCTCCACCAAAGGAAATCTCATAGAAGAGAGACAATGAAGTTCTCAATCAATAAGGGAAGAGCTTGGGGGTTGAACACTGTGTTCAGACTTGAAGGACAAAGGGATGTAGACTCAATATGAAGTGAATAATTTCTCCATAGTAACTTTGCTCTCAAAGTTGAATTATTTCTCCTCTTTTCCATAGCTCGGAACTGGCCCATTTATAGCCTTCAAATGGAACTGAAGGGATGAGTCGGAATGTTTCCAGTATATGGAAGGTCAAGGATCATTGATCTCTTGTCATGACATGGAAAACCGACACCATTTTTCATTTTTGGGCACAAATCTCGATGTATGCAGGTTGTAGTGGTGCAACCGATGTATACGTATGTTGTATAGTAGACAAGGTGCGTACATGTGGAAAAAATGTATTTTTTAGCTCTGGGATTTGCAAACAGGGATGAAAAGTCTGCACAAGAAAATGGAAAAAGGCCCTCTATGCAAGATTGCATAGGGTGAGGCAAATCTTGCTATAACAATTGTTTCTTGTTGTATTGAATTTCAGACTTGAAATAATATTCCAGATCTAAAACATGTATCTTGACACAAATCATCCAAACAAGGTTGTGTTACAATAAACTATTTACTGAAAACAATAGTTGAAATAAGGTTGCATAGCAATAAATAGTTCATTGAAACAATAGTTGAAAGGAAGGGAAACAACACTTTGCATATATTTCCAATTTGCATCTAGATAAGTTTAAGAACATGCAAAATATTCGAGAAGAAAAAACACAATCTGTCACCAAAGATTATATTCACCAAGGTAGGAAACTTAACAATCGTATGCTTCAAGTCCCATCTAGAATTTTGATGCTTGATCTCCAAAAAACTCTACCATCTTACCTTCAAAAACCTATCTATTTATCTTTTTCCCAAGAGGGTTCAACCACCTATCTAGGATCTAACTCTAAAGTTCAACTTTACATCATAACTAGATCCACTAGATGCAACTTGACTTCCACTCCTTAATTACAATTTGTAAACATTTATTTTGACTTGAGTGAATTTGGTTTGAAGTATCAGTTCATCACTTCCCTTCGATTCTTCCTTAACAAAAATATGTTTCATATCAAAAAGAAAATAACTACTTATTACAATTGGCAGCAATATCTTTAACCAAAGCAACAAAACTCTATAAGTGCATCTGTAAGTAAAGTTGATAACTAAAGTGGAATAACTCCATAACAAAGTCTTCAAAAGTTGAAGTTGGCAGTTGAATATGCATGGATTCCCATGTACACTAAAACTGGAGTCCAATCTGGAATACAGGTGGATCAGGTGGCATAAGTATTTAATTCTTTTCCCCTTTGACAACAATAAACCTTTGACACTAGAACAAAACTCACCCAAAATTTGATCAATTTTTGGGAAAAACGACCTCAAAGGTCTCTTCGATTCTCTCAGACCGTGATACCTTTGTAAAATGTGAGGGAGGTTTTTATGCATGGGCCCGTTCCCAACAAAAACCTCTTTCATTTAAAAAAAATTCATTTCCATATGTTCAGGAGGCACGCCGGAAGACAATGACAAAAATGGGAAAAACAAAGCATGGCAAATTTCTGAAAAAATTGCCTCAAAGGTCTATTCGATTCTCTCATACCATGATACTTGTGTAAAATATGAGAGACTTTTTTTTGCATGGGCTTGTTCTAAAAAAAAAAATCTTTCAGTTTTCATAAATTCACCTCCATCAATGCGGGAGGCGTGCTGAACGAGAACGATAAAACAGGGAAAAAAACAGAGTTTTTTTAGTAAATTTGGGCAACACCTTTTGATTTGTCTTATGTGACCTCTGATACTTTCCTTGTAGCTTCTGATACTACTTTTTCAGATGTAAACTTTGAATTTGTTGCTTCATAACTTTTACTTGGTGACTTTCATCTATATCGTTCTCATCTTCAACCTTTGGTTTGATCAAAGTCTTTACCACACATCCATTCTTGAGCTCATATTCCTCCTTTGCTACAGGTTCCTGTGTTTTCAATATTTTTCCTTTGATCACTGGTTTAGCCTCATGTGGATTCTGCTTAGGAATTAGTTTTGCATCTGAGGTTATGTCATCGGAGTCTTGCTCAAGATCTAGACCAAAGTCCATTACATTTTTTTCTAACTCCACATCTGCAGGGCACTCTGTTTTTATAGCAATATACTTTATGCCCGAGGTCTCTCCTTTATTGTATTTCTTCTTTGCTTTATCTCCTGTCATATATTTCAATGTATGGATAGACATCTACTCCATATTGGAAAATCCAAATATGTCCCCTTAAGTGTCCTCATCCTCAATTACTATGGGTTGTTGTTCTTTTAAAGATGGATTAAATAGTGCTTTGGAATTCAATCTCAATTGATTTGTGAGCCTGGCTCTTCTATTAGGTTTAGTGGGCATTTCAGGGACCCGACTCCCTTTCCTTTTTCTACTTTGTTTAGCCTCGAAGGATTATCTTCGTCAAGGTGTCTACAGGCACAAACTCTACTGCAAGTATGTCGGGATAGAGTTGTTTGGATTTCTTTTGCCTGCTTGTTTTTGACCTGGGAGTTTTATCTTCATGCATGGTCATGGGCACATGATCATCTTCAGAATGTACAAGTGACAATGGGCCTGCTAAACTCGCTTGTTCTCCTCCCTACCTGATATAATTCCTAACATACACTCTGCCACTCTCCATCTCTCTTTGTTTTGTTGTTGAGCAATTTAGCTGCCTTCGAAGGGTTTCTTCTTGTTGTGGAGTAATTGATTTGGCCCTTTTAGATCAGGTTCCCCCTTTTTTAGGTGTGGTATTCCTATTAGCTTGTTGGGAAGCTTTATATGAACACCCAAGTGTTCGAAAACACAAGTATTCCAACAGAGAATGAACACCTTCAGTAACCACTCACATAACCAGATCAAAGAACAACACACCGATGTTTTCATGTGGTAAAACCCCTATGGGGAAACATCAACGGCCCCAACCAACACGACCACTTGGAGTAGTTTATTAATGCAAAGAAAAAGATTACAGAGAGATTTTACAAGAGATTTTCTCACAATCGATCATCGACAAATGACCCTCCATGCTCTTTAAATAGAGATCACGGACCAATCAGGTGTTAAGCCACAGATCAATGGTCGTTAAGATCGAGGAGAGTATGAACCGTCGGATCACTCTATGTCGGGAACATATCGTGACCGTCGGATTTCCTAACTACAA
>JZKD02S1613669.1:19923-30956 GCA_000966675.3 Picea glauca
GTTAATGATATTAATCAAGCAATCCATAACATATTTTGTAGTAAAAAATATGCACCGACCAACAATCATATGACTGAGTAATAATTCCTATGTATTTGTTTAATTTCACTGTCCATTAATATCCAAAACAGTGTCATTAAAAAATATAAGTAATTCACATAATTTATAAGAGGTTATGTTCCTTTTATTTGTACATTCTTCATGTTATAATAGTCAACAACAACACTCAATATGTAACCAGTAACATCCACCATTGCCATACATTTCCCCAATCCACGTCTATATTTGAAAGTAGTGTTTCTAAAAAATAATAATGAAGTATCTACTTCTGTTAATATATCCAATCAAGATCTGTAATGATATTTGTTCCCATACATATATATGTAGTATAAATATAAAATTAATCAAGACCTCACATGCCACGCGTGAAAAGGCAATTGACTATGACCAACAGTCATCATTTAGACATAGGATATGCATGAGCAAATTTCTAAAACCATGTAACCATGCCATTGTAAAAAAAGTATATCAGTACGACTTAAAACGAAGCCAAACATCCCACACAACTGTCATCAACAATGATCAATTTGCAAAAGGACAAACACACTTAGAATTCAGGGGGTATTACTGGGCATACAAAACAAGCCATCCATATTATATGTGGTGCACAACTGAGAGACTTTCACAGTGTAATAATTCCCATAACCACACAGCAATATATAACCACGATATAACTCAAAAACCTCATTCTGAGCTATTTTTTAAGTCGCATGTGAGTGACCAGGCCGCTCACATTCAAGTGTATTCTCCCAATGACAAAAGATGCAGTGGAAATATCCAATCCAATATTCTAATTCTCAAAAAATCATCTACAAGATGCGACATGTGTGAAAAACACCAAACCCCTATGACCAATGCCAACCATTATCCAAAAATCATAAGAACCACTCTAACGACTGTATAATAACCAAAAATTTGGCACCGTGGTAATGGAAAATAGTCGACCAAACAAGCGTGATGACGGTGTATACTCATGAACCAAAACAAAAATGAAAGAGGCCCTTTCATAACAAAAAGTTGATTTTTTGACAACAGACTAGTGCCTATGAACCTTTTAGAAGTGAAATTGGCAATGCGGGGCTCACGCCATTTTCACAGAGGTATTGGCCAAAATCCATACTAACACGACTACTATATGAATAATGGGTGAGCCTGCATTCAAAGTAACATTCCACAATAATCTTAACATGCTCGGCAGAATTCTTATGTAGCTCTAGTCTGGAGGGTTTAAGGGTTTGCACAGTAGCCATTGCAGGAGGGAGGGGGCACCGACTATGGTGGAACTTCAGGGCTAAAGGCACGTGCTCAAGGAGGACCACGATGCTCGTGAACAAGAGGCATTTCCTTGACAGAGTTGAACAGGGTTCTAATTAAACCCAGGAACTGCGAAGACAATCATCCAGTCAACCTTTTAATGAAAAACCTTTGAAAAAATGCAGTGGTAACAAAAAATATCACCCAGGAAGACCACCAACTCTGATGAAATCACAACAATTATACACAGAACCATCGATTTTCCATTCAAATCTGAAACCACACAGTTGCAACACTCAAGACAACACAAACCCATACAACTGAGCCAAAAACATTTCATAACCAGAGTGAAGTCAAGAATGGCCAAAAGAGACATACCTATCAATTGAAAACCTTAAGACAAGAAGTGGTCGAGTGGTTTCACCCTGCTTAAAATCTGGAGCATGAACACAACATTCAGATCAAACAATAGTTCGATGAGGGTGGCGGCCAACATGAAGGCTAAAGGTGACATGCAGTAAATGCACATTGTCTCCACCCATATCACATTTACTCCATAGTACATACCAACGAGCCTTCATTAACACCAATAATCAACAAATACATCAAGAATATCAACTCATTAAACCATATCATAATCCAAGTTCCACACTCAACCATTTGTGTCATTACCTTGCCACATGCACCACCCATGCTATAATTCAAATGAATCGCTTGACCACTATACAATAGAACCATCACCAATAGCACAACCACCATAAAAAATTGCAAAGCCATTACTTCCATAAGCCACCAAGTTTTCTAACATATGCATATCATCTAGCGATTGCATCAATCAACGCATAACCCATGTATTATCACCTACCAAGAATGCGCCACCAAAACTTCCACGATATGCATATCAAATTTAACATTTTTTTTAAAATGTCATTTTCTTGTTAGTTAGGACTTAGCCACTATCAACAAGTATTTCATTTATATAGTATCACAGAGCTAGGTTTTTTCCCCTTTTTTTCCCTTTTTTTTCCTTAGATACAGTTTTTACTTTTCCTCAAAATGCCCTTCTGCGATTTTTACTAACATTTTTGTTGTACGGGTGAAAGAAGAACAAATGTCACAAATGAATATCAAGTTGTAGTATCATGAAGGAACAACATCTAAAAGCTTAACTGATATCAATGACAACCATATTCTCATCAACCAAGTAAAACTTTGTAGCACATCATCATAACATTGAAAATGATCAGACCTGATTTTCAAAAGTTCAAGGGGGTCCCACCTACTAGCATTATTTAGTCTTATATAATAATAGGCTTTAGAAACACTTTGCGGGAAATATTTACATTGACATTTTCAATCATCAACACCTCCTCAAGCGCTTCAGGCTTCAAGCTTCAACCATTTCAACTGCAGCTGCAACCTTTTCCCTCGAATTCCTAACCGCAAACACAACTAGTGCGAGAATCAACGGTTCTCACCTATCCAATAGCCAATGGCTTTGATCCACTTTGGAATCCGTCCTTTGGGAGTTATGAAAGTTTCACACACCCTTTTCCCCCTAAGTGTCTCTCTTCCAAACCCTTCTCCCTGCTAACACTTCTCCTCTGCATGGATAGCCTAGATTTGTCGAACCATGGATGACTCATATCTACTCAAGGGTTCTGGTCCTTCAATGATTCTCCACTCCTTCCTAATGATGTTCCTTCTGAACAAAAAAGTCGCGAAGGGCCTAATCTAATGCCACGTGTTTCAATAATAAATGAAGGGAAGGTTCCTTTTGTGTTCTGGCGACACGTTTCCCTCTCTCTAAGCAATGACCATGATCTTCTTTGACTCCTAACTCTTTGGGAATTATCCACCCATACTTACCTTTGTCCTTCCGGACACGCTCTAATGAATCGTGCCTTCTGATGATCAACGACCATGATCTATTTCTCACTTCGGGCTTCAACTGTTTTTCACACTCCTCCCTTACTTTCCTCTAAAGGGATCTTCCTCTGAAGTCTGTGGATATCTGACACATATCCTTTTGGATCGAATAGTCTAGATCTCTTCAGCCTTCACAACTTCGCAAATTTTTCTCTTAGATCAAGCAACTCTTCCAGAGCTCTTTCTCATGAACACTTTGATCTTCTGCCACTTGTCCTCCTGATCCGATGGTTCAGATCAGATTCACACTTCTCCCTTCGAGAGTTTTCTCCTCCTCGATTATCTGCTACCGTTTGGAGCATAAAACATACAAAGTAAGGGATCCTCTTCCAAGTGTCCCTCTCAATTATGGGTGATCCAAATCTATTTTGGGACTTCGGTACTTCAGTTATTCTGCCCGTCTTGTGCACTTAAAATGGTTTAAGGCCCATGTACTTCACCTAGATCCAACACTTGTTGATCCTTCACTCCTAGATCCAATGGATGGGATCTATTTCTCTCCTCTGCATGCTCCTCTTGTCTGGATGTGGGATTTGACAACCCAAATCTCTTTCTCTACAATTGATTTGATGGTAGTTGTTTCTCCTCCCTCATGAGCTTCTTCATTTTCCCAAATTGGAAAATTTTGCATGTATCCAAAAGGCTTTGGCCTTGGATCCTTCTCTTGTGAGCTCGATTATTTTTGGTTTCATCTTCACTTCTGGGAATGCTATCCCTCCTTGATCTTTCTCCAATGTAACTTGACCTCGACGCTAGCACACACTTGCGCTTTCACTGTGAAAACTTGCACTACTTTTCCCGAGCCTTGCAGTTGCTCAGACTTCTAAGGGACTCAACCCTCTGCTTCCTCCAAGGGAATTCTTGTGCCCTTTTGACAATTAACACTCGTCCTCGTGAGTTTTCAAAATGCTCAGTCTCCTAAGGGTATCAACCCTTAGCTTTCCTTCAAAGGATTTTTGGTGCCCTCCTGGCACTCTCTGTGCTCTTCTGAGCTTCTGAACTTAGAGTAAGTTCACCTATGTGCACTCCTTGCACACGATTGGCCTTCAAACAGCTTTAGAATTAGAATATCTTTCAGTAAAAATTCCTGCACATTCCTTGTGCTTTCTCAATGCACTCCTTCCAAAGCCTCTCCCTCAGAGTGTTCAATAACTCTGGTTTTCCTCAATTTCCCCCAACATTTTAGAGTATGTTGGTTCTGTGCACTCTTTGTACTTTCTCAAAGAACTCCTTTCTAATCTTACAAAGTGTTAAATAAATCTGTGGTTTATTTCTCTCTGACACCCTTCTCTTTCGACTCAAAACATAATCCTTTCGTGCACACTTGCACCTCCTCAATTCCCACATGACAGAGCTCTACAAAGTGTTCAACAACTCTGTCTTCTATGCCTTCTCCTACACAATTCCTCCTCCAAGGTGTTCAACAACCTTGAGGCTCCTCCTTGAGTCTGTAAACTATCTTGGTGTTCCCTCCTGGCACATTCTCCTTTGAACTCAAAACAAAGTTTAGATACACACTCCTTGCATTGGCAACAGAGTTCAATACTTCGTCATGCACTCCTTACACAACCTAAAGAACCTAGAACACTTTAACACACTCCCAAATAGATAGAGAAATTCTACCTTTACCATGTAGATGGAACCTATTAATACATCTACAACATACATGAACACATAAACACACGGATAAAATTCAAATGCATTCATAAACAAACATTCACCACAAAGGAACTCGTGAACAGTGAAATTTTTTCTCTCCTTGGCTTACAATGATCTACCATCAACTTTCAGCAGCCTCTCCTAGGCATATGATACAAAGATTTATACAATAGGAGACTCATTGAGTCTTTCCCTCCATCTACTATAGTGGTGTCTAATCACCATTTACAATGCCTAACTACTAAGGCAGATTACATTAAATGATCTCATACATCTTCATATCTGAGGAAAATCTGAAGATCTGTACAACTCAAGCCTAATAAAGGCGACTCTAATGACTTCCTGTACAAAGGAAATAACTCGACTCTACCAATCCTTACAACATTAATCACTTTTAATTACATTTAAATTTTAAAATTGAGGGGAAAATGAGAGGGTTGGCGCCTCTCCCCTCCTTCAATGCATGTGTATGTGCTAGATAGTTGGTGGGTTGTTAAGGTGGAGCGATGTTCCTGCATCACTTTTATGTGTATCTACTTTACTACTTAGGATTCTTTATTAGTTATTATGATTCTACCTTACTATCATAGATTGACCCGGTTAAGATTTAATAAGTTCCCAAAAAAATCCCTCTAAAACTATTGGCCCCTTTGTTAGACCAGAAGGAAACACAACACACAGAGTGTATTGCATAGTCTCACCCGAGATAACTCTATGGGTGGCTTCAATACTCAATTTTTTGCAGCCTGTGAATGAGTGGAGATCTGTGGTTGTATCTTGCAATATTTATTTATTCAGTCTAACATCTAATTACAGGAGTCATTCTATTCATGCATGTCAAATACTAGATCTAACTAGTTAATTCATTCATCTAACATTTACCATTTAACAACAATAAGGATGCATTCATTCATTCACATGTGTTACCATGGTTCACCCCCTCATGGGCTACATCCACAAATATATGAATCTCAAGCTCTTTATTATAGTTCAGTTATAGATCACGTCGGACATGTTACAATCTTAGATATTCCACTCTCCAACCGACTCCTCGATCCCTGTGAGGCTGACTAGATCGCACCATGCTCCTCAGCTTGTGATATAACCCTCGGGATCAAGTTGCTCCTAGCTTCCCTAGATCACCAACTTATTGACTCATACATTCTTACAACTCTCTCTTCCTCGGTCGTCTTGTATCTCCTCTCTCCCTCTAAGTACTACCTATTTATATTCTTGGCTCATCAACCATTACAATACATTACAAAAACCCTAACCCGAGAGTCATTAGGTCTTCCTTGCATGCGTTCCTCACCTTCTTCCCTTACACATGCTTATTTTCCTTCCACCTTTCCTTTCCTCCTTTCATGATACTCTTCCCAAAAATATCCTTTTCTACTGACTAGGAATGCTTCCAACATGCCCCCAACACTAACATGCAGCTTGTCTCGAGCCACCTAAACTTTGTGCGCTTCTTCAATAGCTCCTACGAGAGTCTGGAACTTCTCTGTGAGTTCCTTTTCTTGTGTTTTGGCCTGCATGATCTTTTCTCTGAGTGCATCCAATACTTGAATTGTAATATCTTCGTTGATCATCTATACGCACTCTGCTTGAGTTTGTGCCATGTTCTTCTTTGCCTTTTCTTCCTGCTCAATGACCTCCATTGCTAGCTCTTGGAGAGGTTCCATTTGAGCTTGTCTATCCTTCTTTTGTGTCTATTTAGCTATGAGTTATGCTTGTAGATTCTTCATATCTTGTGCTCCTTTGAGGAGCTCAGTGATTTTCATCGTCTTCTACCTCTTCTTGAGGTCCTGGATAGCTGCTCTTATATTTTCCTCTTCTTGGTCCCACTGTTGGACCTGTTGATCCTCCTCCAACTTTGTCCATAGTTTTGTTTCTTTATCAAACAAGTCGACAGTTTCTCTTACTTGTCATTCCATTTCCTCCATCTTCCCTGCCTCTTCCTACTTCCTCTACTTCTTCACCTCTGGGTGACTGGTAGGGATAATTTTTTCCTAGAGGTTCTCGATCTCTTGCCTATATTGATCAATTGTTTTCACAATCTTATCAATTTTCTATGTCATCGTGGGCTCTGTTGTTTGCGTGCTATTTGGAATTATTTCATAGGCTACAACCAATCCTTGTTCGAGCCTATCTGCATGATCTTTCTCATCTTTGGTCTCGAGCTTGACCTGCTGGAGCACCAACTCCAACTATTCTCTGCTATCATTCATCTGTTGTATTTCTGTTGCGTATGCGCATGCACATGACTATACCTCCTGCGCGATGCTAAATTGTAGTTTATATAACACCTTGGTTGGTATCCTCCCCATTACCAGCTGTGTTTGTTCCAGATATGTCAAGGGTGTCTGGCCCACAATTTCATCCATGTGCAACATTCTGGGTGTAACGTGAAAAGTCAAGCTCACCTGTGCTATTGTCTGGATCATATCCTACTTGCTCGACATAGCCTTAGATCCTTCTTGTGATGTTACGGGGAATGAATCTATTTCTCTGACCGCCCTCTGCGTTTCTCTGATTTTCTCTAGGAGTTGCCTCATGTCAGCCAACTCTTCCTGAATTCTATCACTTTGATGCTATGCTTCTTCAAAATCCTCCATTGTTCCGTCCTGGACCATTTGGGCCATGAGGTTCACATCATCCTTAGTGATTGTATATTCCGGTGGCATTTTGTGCACCTTATCTTTCTTGTGCGCACCCCCAATGTGTATGATTGGCCTCTGGGTTTGTCCTTGCTCCTTCTGAGTATCACTTGATGTGGTCCCCTGTGCTATCTCAATCTCTTTTTCTTGTTCCTACGACGCCTCGGTGTTTTTTGTATTCCTCGCATGGGTACCTTTCTTTGGTGCACCCCATTTCTTATGTTGCGTTGGCTTCTGTCCTATATTTGGCTTATTGGGCGCTATTTTTTCTCTTGCAGGTGTCTATTCTTTCCCTACATCAACCTCTTTATCCATCGTCATCTCTTGATTCAGGACTAGAACTCTCCAGTCATCTTGCCAATCCTTGATGGCCATTTCTACATCCTCTTCCTTGACGCAATATCACAGTTGTATAAATTCCTTCTCGGGATCCTTTTGTGCATGGATCCATACTACATGCTTGGTCTCTTTAAAGTTGTTTATGCCCTGATATTGTGCGACCACTTCTAGCGTAACCCGCCAAGTGTTGGCAATGCTTTCCTGCAGGTCATTGTAATACCCTGCGAACATGCATGCATTTTCACTTTTGTTTTTGGGGTCTGAAGTGCTCCCCAATGATAGGTATTTCTTTGTGTGACAATGAGTGGATCACTCGCAAAATTATGTATACTTAGGCTCCCTCCATCCGACCAAGGTGATCAATATGAGTAGCCAAGAGTAGTGTAACTCTGTCCCCAAGTCTTGTGTGTCCTTGCAATCTTCAAGGAATAGATTCAACAAGTACGGGGCCCAGCTAAATATAGTTCCCTCCGCCCACTGTGTTGCAGCTGGGATGACCCTGACAGGGACTTCCTCCTTGAAACACTTCCTGAGCAACTTCCACACCATGAGTTTTGTGGCCAGCCTGGTTGTTACATCACTAATGCACTTAATTATGATTCCATGCGACCCTATTTCTGTGCCATACGTCTTCTTCATTTCCTTAGCAAATGCCTTCTCCTTCATTTTTTCATAGAGGAACTGCACGGGTGTCTCCCCCCGAGATGGAAGCCCTGTAATATATGCAATGAGATATATGTCCATAGAGACAGGCTCTTCCACCCAAAGGTATCCTCCATGGGTAACTGCCATCAGCTGCTTGACATGGTTTTTTACGTCACGACCCCTTCCAAAGTGTGGGATCTCCAACAGGCTTAGAATCCCGGTGTTGGCTAGTCCGGCTTCCCACTGCTTCGGTTGGATAATTGGTTCATCGAAGGGTCCTATCGCGATGGTATCCAGGTAAAATTTCTTTGCAAACTCCGGAAACTTGTCCATGTCAGTCACGTCATGATATGAGTACCATAGTTTTTCCACGTAGCCTAACAGGTTAGCCACGATACGCACCCATTCCAGAATGCACAGTAAGACTATGGTTCCAGCCTCCATTTTTCTCTCCTCTATATACGCCTCTGCACAATCGATGACATATTCTACTATGCCCTCTTGTGGCTACTCCATCATTTTTGTGTGTGACCTTTCTGGAGCAGCTACTTCCGTCTAGTTTGGGCCCATCCCATTAACCCTCTGGTCTTCTTCAGGTTTTTGAGGGTGAAAAGGATTTCCTGCATCCTTGGCCTGTTGACCCTGTCCCACTTTTGACATATCGATATCCATACCCATTGTTGTTGTTTGTTGGGTTTCTTGCACCAATGGTGTGGGTCTCGCTGGTTATATATTGGGTGACGCAATTTCATCCAAGTTGACAAATTTCGTAGGTCGGGTGGTTTCTTGTTCAACTCCCTGTGGTTGTTGAGGTGCTCTAAGGTTTCTTTGAGGTCGTCTGTAGGCCTAAATCAATGCTCCTATATTGTGTGGTGTCATGGTGGTAAAAATGGTCTCCGCCAAACTTAGTTCACTTTGTAACTCCTACAAACTCTCTCTCTTCTATGTATACTCTGCGCTCTATTCTTTTCTCAATTTCCCAATAACCCTTCTGATCCCCGCGTGTTTTCCTTATATATGGATCATGTGAAACTTCTCGAAGATGTTACCCAAGTTGTGTTTTGAATGAACGAGTGCTTCCCTCGTACCTGTCATTGAATTCCTTTGACGTCTCCAGTTGATCAAAATCTGGACCAGGGGGCAAAATTTTGCTCAAATTTCAAAGTGCTCGGAATGCGACGAAAATGGTGCCATCACGTCCATCTCGTCTTCCTGATTCCGGTGGTATATTTACTTTCTCAAACGGAGTCCGTATGGAGAAGATATCGCAATCTGTTCGCCGAGCCAAACAAGCAAAAAATTTAATACTGACTGTACCTGTCCGTACAGTCCGTACAGTCCATACAGGACACGTGGTAGGTCCGTACAGGACACATGGCAGCTCCCGATGATGACACATGTCAGGAAGATTTGGACTTTTTGGTGTACGATTGGACCAATCCTGAAGTGACACGTGTCACCACTGGAAGGGTGACACGTGGCACGGGTGACGTCAGCGGCTGACATGGAAGGCTGACGTAGCAGGTGACTGGGTAGTACGGTGATGATGTGGCATAGTCGACTGGGCAGTACGGTGAGTTGACGTGTCTGGCCCGTGGACCAATCGGTGTTTGACACGTGGCATCATTTGGAAGAATGGTAAGGTGCCACGTGGCCCAGTCAAGGGCTGCCACGTGGCACCCGTTTATTGGCTAATGTTCTATTGTTTTGTGGTTCAAAATTTTGATAGTCCATCGGATTGGAACCGTGGACCTCTCCTCTACGTAAAGTCTTAACAAAGCTATCCTGACCAGTACACCACATGTTATTTCTTATAATATATACGCAATAAAATTTATTTGAATTAAACTTATACTATGGTCGGCGGGGGGTCGGTCCGGGGCCAAGCCCCGGCCCGTGGTCGTTTACATTGCTATGTGACCATGCGTAGAGCCTGACAAATGTTATATGCATGCGAGTTTATGAACCAAAGTTTTTTAACCATATATTATATATAATGCGTGTGGTTTATAATGTGGTAACACATATAACCGTGTATTGTAAATGCACGCGGGGTTTAAATATTACACCGTGGTTTTTGTATATGACCATATATTATGTAATGCGCGGGGTTTGTTTTATGTGGAGCCCCCGGTCGTGGAGTTATGTGCCATGTCCCCGCGTTTTGGAGCGCGTGGGTTGGTTCCACGGTTTTTAAAACGACATTAACCACCTTTTCTCCCAGCTTGAGGTTTTATGCCACCATGTGCCCAGGAGCCGAGGCGGTTAGGGGATGGAGGTGCCCTAACCATTCTACAATTTGCACCATTGGCACGGTTGCGCCCGGTGCCAGGTTTTAACGCGTTTCGGGAGCGTGTTATGGGTTCATGCATACAGAGGTGCGTTTTGTAGAGCCAGTTCCAACAAAGCTTGAAGGAGGAAAATGGAGGAGGCCTAACTTCTTCATCGTTTGGCCGATTGAGGTGCCGTAAAAGCCCAGCTAGGGGT
>JZKD02S1613669.1:37508-84292 GCA_000966675.3 Picea glauca
TAACTAAACTACTTATACTATACTAACAAATTAACTATTAAATACTAAATAACAAACTGACCTGAAGTAATGCTTCAGGTTTGTCCTGTGTATGCGATGATTGTCTTAGCTGATCAGAGGGAGGAAACCCGCACCGGATTATCCACGAGCTTCTCGTAAACTAGAAGCAACTGTGCTCTTCAAATATAATTACAGGACAAACAAGAGATAAAAATTTACAACAACCTTATGATTTATAAATCTTCATAGTTAGATAAATCTGTATGCAAAGATCTATACAAAATGATTCAATTAACGAAGAAGAGAAATTTGTGATTCATTAACTGAAACAAAGTAATTTTTTTACTTTTAAATAATGAAAGAGATCAGATATGGATAGCACATTAATCAAATCATATCATCTTGCAATAGATTATGATAGCTAAAGTAGTCTATAATCAACTGCAAACTGATATGCATAAAACTTGAAACAAAAGTTTGATATATTGAAAGCGAAAGTTGTTACAAGACATCAACTTCCGTCTCAGTCTGAATCATAAATCCATAGTCTGGTTCTCCTACAAGTGAGGATGATGATTCTTATTACAAAAAATAACAAGTATTTAAAGACCTCCCATAGGGTAAAACATCCCTGTGGAAGTTATCAAAACTGTTTACACAAATCTGGGAAAATATCCCAAGTCTGACTAAACTAACAACCTAAAATAAAAACTATATCACACAAATATCTCCTAGACTGCCACATCATGCCCAATTGATTATTGCAATTCGAATGTACCCGAAAGAGGACAAAAATGGACAAGTTAAGAGGATATTTTGTTGATAAAATTGATAAAAATCTAATTCTAAAGACTAGCTACAGAATCTTACGATTCTGTAGCTGGTCTAAATCAAACACAGATTCATTTTAAAATAAATTTGAATCTAAAAAAAACATATTCAAAGTATAAAAAATATTTGATTGATAAAAGCATCATTCAAATCGACACTTGTATGCAAGTTGAACAAACTAAATTGTATTCAACCAAATGATAACAGAGATGGATACACTCTGTTTAATTCGTTATCACCAATTCAAGTTAACAAAATCGTATTGGATAACTGAACAACAATGAAATCATTTCATGGACCGATTGAAATCAAAACCAACAATTTATGTTGCTCTAGCCATTAACAAAATCACTTCGAATCCAAACGAAATTGACAGGATCATTTTCTCAAATTGATAGCACTATATTAAACATAAACAAACGATCCATGCTATTAGCGAATCAAATCAAAACTGGTATGTAAATTATTACAAACGAAATCATAATGGAATTAATCGGTTGATAACAGGATCTGTGGGACTCCTCCAACGTTTTTTATTGCCAATTGAGGGCAGAAATAATCGATTGATATTCAACGAAATCATTACTTGAATCAATTTCAAAAACAAATTATTAGTCGAGTTTTCTCATACGAATTCAACAGAGACAAAATCGTTTTTGAAAATCAAAACCAATAGTGCAGTATCAAATCTACTTTTGATATCAATCTAACTCAAAACAGACAATCGTGCTAACTCAAGACATGCATCAATCAAACCAAAACGAATCGAAACAGTTTGTGTTTGTTACAGCTGTTATGAATCAACACAATTCCACGATTTTAGCAAGTCGATCTTTAGCATAGGTCAAAGATAATTAAAATCCAATCGAGAATACTAATTCAATACAAAACATAGTCATTTTGAGTTATCGCAATCAACAAAGTCATTTTGAGTTTATTAGGAGCAAACGAAACTAATTAAAATCATACCAAATCAACTATCAAACAGAATTGATTTACAAACAAACCAAACCAAATCAAAATCAATGAATTGCTTGTACTAAACCGGGCACAACAAATCGCATAACCAAATCATATGTACATTTAATTTTAGTAAAATGAACCTACTATACAGGATCCACAACATAACCGTTTTTGATAATCAAACTATGACAGAGTTATTTCGAATAATAAACAAACTTATCGAAACTCAAAAACCAATTCATTATATTAATCCAAGCCATTGATAAAACGAAATTGATATCGAAATTCATACCTGGATAATCAGTAGACAACTTGGTCATGATAGTTTGGAATTGATGAAGGATGTCGCCGTCTCGACATTCCTAAAAATGATCGAACCAGTGGTTTTCTGCTTCTTGTCATTAGTTTGAAGCCCGTCCCTTTCTCTTGTCAACACTATAACTTGGTTTTCCAATGATTTAATTTTTGACTGTAACAAGGGAACGTCGGAATAGTAGCGCTCAAGCCACACATTACATTGGACACACGCTGTCTGCTCGGGCTTCGAAATGACAGTTGAGGGTTTGTTCAGATCACTGAGGGTTTCATTAGGTAGCTTGATTCCTGGGTAGCTAGGATTGTTCTTTAGGCAAGGGGGTAAATTAGAAACAAAGTCATAGGGTGGCTCGGAGCACAGACCATGGGAATAAGGGTACTCACTAGCTAGGAAGCGCTCGATATCAGAGTCCGAGTCTTCGCTGAGGACTATGGGCTTTTGATCATCGTTTTTTTTAGGTTTATTCCGGGCAAGTCTCGATATCAATCAAGCATTCTTTTTACCTTTTCTATCGATAGTAGGGTTACCCTTGACTTTCTTGCTCACAGGATTTTTTACAGCCTCAACCTTGTCTGTTATAATGTTGGGTAGGTCGATATCAGGGCAGACCGAGGGTTTGAGAGAGGGTAGAAGGGTATGAAAAGGCATGGGTTCCCGAACTTAGTCTCACTGACCATAGACTTGTCGATTTGGACAGACTCTGAATCAACAAAGCCATTTCTAGACAGAAAAGCTTTCCAATTATCACTGTGGAGGTTTAAATGATGAACAATGAAAAGTCTAATCAAGCCATGGTGAAACAAGCTGCTGTCAGCCTTCTCTCCTTTGAACCTCTTAGCCATTTTGTAAATACTACGCTGGAAGTAAAATGGCATGTTCAATGGATATCCCATGAAATTCATTAACAGCCGAAGGTGATAAAGAAAAACCAATCCATACCGGCCCTCACAGGTCACAAATTGTTTAACCATTATCAAAAGATCATGCCACCTGGGTTTAAGCGTGGAAATAGGCATACCTTTTTCACAGGATGTAACCTTTCTTGATACGAATAGAAAAGGCCATGGCACCTCGTCGACTTTAGAGTTTTTAAACCATCGTTGGACCGTGGATGCCAATCCTGTGGCATAGCTTATGAACTCTTCATTCAACTCAAGTTGAATGTCACCTACTTTATCCCTACACCCATCAAAGGTAAGGGCGAATTGTTGTGCAACCAACAGATTGAAACCCTCGAACCTCTGTATAAATGTGAGCCAACCATTATCTTGTAAATCCTTACGGGCATTATCAAAGAGTAACAGAGCTTGACTACCATTCGGCTCAATTCGCACCACTGGTGCCATAGAGAGGAGCACACAGTGAGCGATGTGAACGAGCCAGGGTTTGACTCAGAGTATACGCAGGAGCAGAATGCTCACAGGCTTACCCGAAACTAGCAAGGGTGAAACAAGGATAGGGGTAAACATTAATGACATATCGTGCGAAGGTGGTGGAGCTAGTTCATACATGCACGATAGTCATATCTACAATACAACCTCCAGCACAAATAGCTATTCAACCCACTATTGTATAGGTTAACAATTATTCATTCGCTCGACCAATGAAATCAATGGTAAGTGGATTAAACATTCACGTGAGCAATAGTTATAGTTTCAAAACCAAACAAATGAATCGAAACCAATACCAAGGGTTTGACTATGTGACATGTGTTGTATAGAACGATTCATACCAAGGGTTTAACCATAACACCAATTATTTTTTATGTAACCAATGTGCCAAGTGAATTGATCAAATAACATGTAAATCCAATCACCAATGCATCAAAAACTCAATCACTCATGAAACGAAATTACATAATCAATCAAAGAATGTCAAATGAGTACAGATCAAAAGGTATTGCCAACTATATAATGATAAGTAAAATGTAAATGCAATGGGCATATCAACAAGAATGATAACGACAATTTAGTGATGCTTTTAATGTGATTTCGAAAACCAACGTTTTCACGCTTACAGTCGTGAAAACGGGAGCCAAGGTAAGTGTGCACATAGCGCAAAAAATAAAAGTGTCGTTTTATTTGAGAATTGCGACGAAAATTAAGGTTTGCAAAACACTGGTGTAGGAAGATTATAAGATAGTAGAAAAATGTGAATTGGCTGCCAACAATGGCGACACACTGGTAGAAGCAATTATCTCTACCAGAAAGAACAAACTCAGATTAGGATAATGAGAAAAATTCTAACTCAAAAATAACAACCAGAAAATCGTGTAAACATCATCATTAACCAAATATTCCAGCAGTGTTCAAAGGATGAAAAATGATAACAGTCTCAAGACAAGCGAGTTGCGATATTAAAGATAAAATCTCTAATACTGTTGACAGAGCCACTGCTACCAGCAGGCGTCCATCGCCTCGACAGGGTTGCCATTTAACCCACTCTAACATCTGTATCCTGCCAAGAAGTTCTATATCATAATAAAGTACATTAAGAGGTTTCTTATTTGAAAATTTTCATATACCTGACATTGCTTTGCTGCCAGCGGGCCTGTTCAGTACCCCGACGAAGTTGTCTTGGCATCATGCATGCATTTACCCGCTGCCAGCAGACCTGTTCAGCATCCCGGTGGGTTTACAAGCACTTCCCACATCTCTATTTATGATTTATTTTGTTTTGTTTTTCAAAGATATATAGTTGAGCGGGGTGACGCTTAAAATTATGATATCTTAACATATTTTTTCAGACCTCAGCAGAATTTTTTTAGAACTGTCCTTTATTAAGATCCAGAGATGTTTCATTTACAGAAGCAACTTCCTAAGGTAGGGAGACATCTTCTGAGTCATTCCCTTAAGGAATAGGTACAGTGTAAAGAGATAATGGATGATCCCAACAAGATTATGTTAGAGATTGAAATCAGTTAACTTCTTTCAAACGACAAACTTTTGCCAATCACAGATGTAAATTTCAGAAGTATACTGTTGATGTTTATACAATTTTCTTAGCAATTATTTCAGCGAAGGAATTTTCTGTTTTCTTTGTCTGAATAGCTCAGTATACAGGTATGTGTATTTCCAAAAACACAAGATAATAATCTCAAAGGAGAAATCATAAACAAAAAAGCAAAAGAAAAAATCAAACAAAAAGCAAAATATGTACATAATGTACAAGGGTTGTCATCAAGAAAAGTATATTTTCGGGGCTTGACCATTCACTGGATAAGTGTCAGGCTGCCCCTCAAGATTCTGCAATCGGAAAGAACTGGGACCCAACTTCTCAGCAATTAAAAATGGTCCAAGCCATAAGTTTTGAAATTTCATGTGCTCTCCCTTTCCCTCATGTAGTTTGTCCCATTTCAAGACGAGGTCACCTACTTCGAAATTCCTATCAGAAGCAAAGTTAGAATCGAACCAACTTTTAACCAATATTTGATGTTGATATAAATTACGTTTAGCTTGGGCTCTTACCTCTTCTAGCTTCATCAAAGCGTTAATTTGGTTTTCTAAAGGGGGACAATCTTCTTCTTGGATTTTCTGTGACAACTGTAGTGAAGGAAGAAGGATGTGAGGTGGTAGAATTGCTTCTCTGCCATAAATGAGAAAAAAGGGGGAGTTACCTACAACATCTTTTGGTGTTACCCTATCAGCCCACAGTGCGTTCAACAGTGCATTGTGCCATTTTTTGTGATTTTCAGCCACCGTTCTCTTGATGATTTTAATCAAGTTCTTGTTTGTTGATTCTGCCAATCCGTTTCCCTGGGGGTAATAGCTAGCAAAATACTTCAATTTAATTCCTTTTTACAAAGAGAACTCACTCATATCAAGAGAGGAAAAGTAATAAGCGTTATCGAATACTAAACAGTCAGGGATACCAAAACGAGTGATAATGTTTGAATTTAGAAAGGCAATTACCTGACTGGTGTTCACAGTTCTTAACGTAGCAGCTTCAGACCACCGGGTAAAGTAATATGTGGCTATTATGATGAAATTATACTATTGTGAGGATGGGGGGTTGATTGAACCTATGATGTCAAGGCCCCACTACTAAAAAGGAGGGTCTACTGAAAAGGGCTGCAAAGGAAAGGCTGGTTTTTGTAACCGTCCTGATGCTTTTTGACAAATGATACACTTACGACACAAGGCATGGGCGTCTCTAAAAAGCGTTGGCCAGTAATAACCAGCTCTTAAAACCTTATGAACAGTGGTGTCACCACCAAAATGACCGCCAACTTCTCCTGCATGCAACTCTAGCAAGACATTTTTTGCTTCGTCTTTCTCAAGACAACGCATCAGTGCGCCGTCAAAACTTTGACGAAACAGGATACCATTAACCAGATGGAAGGAGGCAAACTTTAATCTCAATGCTATACTTTTAGTGGGATCCAGGTGAAGGGGGGTTGACCCATGTTCAATACAGAATCTTATATCGTCATACCACGGACTGACAGAGTTTTGTGTGCAACAGATTGCATTTTGATCGTGTTGTCCTAGGTTTGATGTATCGCTTTCTTCTTGTTGTCCTGCTGCTAAATCAGCGACTAACTTGCATAACCCTTGACCTCTCACTATTTGAGCTAGGATAATTTCTAAGTCGTACTCCTGTAAGGAGGTAACCTAGTTAGCCCTCTTTTCAACTAGTTCCTTCTGCACTAACAGGTTCCTGGCGGCTGGGTAGGGGACAATGACTTTCATCCTTGAATTCAAAAGATAGGATCGAAAATGCTTGACTGCTTTGAAAACAAAGTAGGCTTGCTGATCTACCGCTGGGTAATTAAGTTCAGTGCCTTTGAAAGAAGATCTCATAAAGGAAATGGGTACTTCGTTGTTTTCGACGTTCTTTTGAGTTAGGATGGCGGCATAGGAACGATCAGAAGCAAAAGTGTAGAGTGTAAATTCTTGAGAAAAGTCGGGGCTCATGAGATACAGAGCATCTATTATGGCCTTCTTTATTGCATTAAAATCTTGATTCTCTAGGGGTCCCCAGTGATAATGGGTGTCTTTCTTAATTAAATTATGTAAAGGCCTGACCATTTCGGAGAAACTAGGGACAAATCTCCTCACGAAGTTAATCTGGCCTAAAAAAGACTGCATAGACTTTTTGGATGTGGGAGGGGGAAGTTTCGCAATGACTTGAGTCCTTTTGGGGTCGATAATCATCCCTTCGCTTGACACAATAAATCCCAAGAGTTTACCCTGTTCTACTGTAAAAATGGATTTTTTAGGATTTAAGGAGATGTCGTATTTACGACATCGCTGTAGAACGGCTCGTAAGTGAGCTAGATGATCGGTTTTGTTTTTAGATAACACAGTAACATCATCTAAGTAAACTACAATGGACTAATTGATTAGGCCTAGGAAATCGATGTCCATTTCTCTATGGAAAGTGGCACCAACATTAATCAATCCAAAGGGAATTTTTCGATAAGCGTAGATGCCCCACGGGGTGTGGAAGGTAGTTTTAAGTTGGTCTGGAGGAGACATCAGGACTTGGTTGTACCCTGAGAAACCATCCAGCAAGGATAGCCTCTCGGAACCAGATACATGTTGAAGGATCTATTCCATGGGTGGGACAGGATAGTTGTCTTTATCAGACGCTCTATTAAGGTTTCAGAAATCGACGCAGAGTCGGATTTCCCCACTTTTTTTTCGGATAGGGACAAGGTTAGAAACCCATTGAGTGTGCCTAACAGGGAAAATAATCTTAGCATTTAGGAGCTTATTCAATTCTTTTTGAACGATCAGTTCGAGCTTAGGGTGCATTTTTCTCAATTTTTGTTGGAAGGGTAAGGTTTGGGGTTTCATAGGAATGACATGTTGTATGATGTTAGGGTCGAAAGTTTTAAGGTCATCATACGTCCATGAAAAGACATATTTAAATTCTTTGAACAATTTAATAAATGCAACTTTTTCTTGTTCAGAACATCCTACCCCTAGATTAATGCACTGCAGATTGTCCTTAGTTCCTAAGTTTACTTTTTCGTATGATAATGAGGAACTATTGGTTTTACAATTGATCGACTTTTTAAATTTATCTTGAAGATCATAAAACTTCTCTAATCTAACTACAGATTTAGGGATCGAGTTTACCATGTCCGATGAAGATTCAGGAGTTCTGGGATCTGGTATTACCATGAAATCGTGCAAATTGTCATCGTGAGTGTGTTTGTCTATCACCGCATCTTGAAAAGTTTCTTCCATATGCAGGAAGCTAATAATATGTTGATTGTCATCGAAGACTCTCCAATTCGTGATGTTGTTGGGAATGGATGGCCTGAATAGCAACTCGACAGAGAATGCATCCGGGGACAAGCCTTCTGCAGGAAAGAGTTTAGAAGCTACATTAGCTAATAGATCTGCTTTAGAATTATTCAGTCTAGGGATGGAATTTATATTGAAAGCAGAAAATTTATTCATTAAATTCCATACCTCGGATTAGTATCTTTTGAGATGCAGAGACAGACAGTGGATAGAATCTCTTACCTGTCTAACCACTATTTCAGAGTTTCCAAAGACGGTCAAGTTTTGAATTTTTATATCCAAAGATTTTCTGAGACCTTGTAGTAAAGCCTCATATTCTGCAGTGTTATTAGTACATTCAAATTCCAACCTACATGCAATCAATGTTTTGTTACCTACCGGATTGATAATAACGCAGCCTGCACCAACTCCTTCTTTAGACTTTGACCCGTCAAAATAAAGAGACCAAATTTGGTTTCCATCGCGTACATGAGACCGTTGCATAGAAGCTGTTGGCTGCACATATGCTACAATATCGAACTGTTGTTCTGGATTGGTGATAGCTGAAGCCTCGACCATGAAATTGTCGAAAAAGGTATCCATTCCTTGTACTTCGGGTGAATCAACAGAAGGTGTAAATGGTTCATTGGGATCGTTCAAATCTGTGACTATGAACTTAAGGTAGCGTTCACGATTTACCTTGATATTGTTGGGCTTACCGTTCTCTGGAAGCCATAGGTGAGACCAATCTGTTGCGAAATAGCCGTGTAGCTGCTCCGACCAGTCCCTGCTTAAAAACATACCATACACTTCTGGAATATCCACAACAATAATATCAATAACTTGATGAACCTTGGGGTTAGATGAGAATCTTATAAGCACATTCTTTAGTTCGCCTATAACTTTAACATTGGTCCGATCAAGTTGTATGATTTTTAAGGTGGAGGGTTCAACTTCAGCGTTAATCTTCTGGAAAACATACCATGGCATCACATTGGATGACGCTCCTGAGTCTACCATACAATTATGCACGTTTCTATTAAAGATTTTGAATGTTAACAAAAATGGAGGTATATTTTTGCGAGTACTAAGGGTGGTAGCTTGTGGCTTTTTACTCGCAGTTTCTAAAGCTACTTTATTTACATTATTTACATTATTTCCAGGAAGGCTTCCTTTATCTTGAGGATCAGGATTGTTTTTAGTGGAAGTCTTCTGAGGAACTTTGTTCTGCACAACCTTGTTACCACTTGAATTACCATTTTTTCCATTCTCTGAGATATTCTGTAACATTTTTTGTAGCAGAAATGGAAATTTCAATAACTCATAAAYAKAAATGTTAGCTCTCAACTTTTTAAGATCTTCAACTACATCATAATCTAAGTTGGGGTTCACATTACTCTGTTTAGTCTCAGCTGGTTTAGACTGCTTTGGAGGTAAAGTTGTAGGGTTTTCGGAAGAAGGTTTGTTTACTGTCTTACTCCTGGTATTATAGGGATGTATTGTCTCGAAGTTAGCTTGAAAGATGCTATCTGAGAAGTGTCCAAAAATATTCAGAGAAGACTCTTCTTCTTGAACTGTCTCTTGTTCAACTACCTCCTCAGGAATCTCAGGAGGCATCAAGTTATCTTGGGCTTCTAGAATTGTTTGAAGGGCGCATTGTAGACTTTCTAGATTAAAGCCTTCGGTGGTTGGATTAGGTCGGTTGGTAGGAAAAGGATTTCAGAATGGGGGTTTGTAAGGCCCTTTGCTCGAGGAAGCTTCTTCGGTCGTCCTTTTTAAGTCTATAACTTGATTTGACATTTTTTGAACAACTTTAGTTAAGTTTTCTAAATCAGAGCTTTCAGGTTGTGCTTTACTTTGAGTAGGTCTGGGGAGGATTTTGATCTTCTTTTTGGAAGAAGAACTAGTCTATGTTTCATTGCTAGTAGAGTCTTTAAGACTAAGTATGTCTTTTTCAATCTGGCTGGCCTCCTCAAAGGCTTCTAACAATATGGCTTTCTTAGATCATTTAACCCAAATAGCTATACTTTGATGCAAAGCTTTAGTGTAGTATGTTATTATGAGATTCTCGGCGGGCATGGAATCCGCAGGGATTTGATTTTTAAGTGTTAAGAATCTTTGATTGAAGTCTTTAACTTTCTCTTTAGGGTTCATTCTTAAATTAGAAAGATCCATGACTAGGACTTCTGGAGGCTTACCGTCTCCGAATTTTTCCAAAAAGCATGAATCAAACTTTTCCCAAGACACGATGGTATGGGGTTGTTGGGAAAAGTACCATGTAGATGCATTTCCCTCGAAAGTATAGAGGAACAAACTACAGACTACATCTTCATGCTCGACATTGCGGAGTCTTATGGCTAACATAAACTTTTTAATGTGATCTTCAGCGATCTATTTTGAGTCAGGGTCAAACTTGGGGAGCCATTTCTCCGAATGTTTAGGCAAGGGATACTGAGCTCCAGGTACAGCTACGGCATCCTGATTGAGCCAAGGTCTAGCAGGATTGTTCTGGTTGGCCATTGATGTAGTGGGTGTGGAAGGCTGAGAAGGGGAACTGCCTTCGTCGGAAGAATCTCCTCCAGAAGAGGAAGGAGATGATGGAGGTGGTGAAGGAGTTATTCCATATCCTCCTATAGCATGGGTGAGGCTTGGATCTGTAGGGTTTACAGTGAGGTTAGTGCCTCTGATTTGTTCCCTGATATCAGATAAATCTAAAGGTTGGTCCAACGGACGATTTGGTTGCCTCAAATGGGCTAAGGCACTATGCGTTCTTATGAGAGATTGACGAACAATCTCTTGTATGTCACCACCTATAGGATTCAGGGTTACTGGTTCAACTGTGACCCGTGGATCGTTAGTTGATGTGGTTGTTGTTTGAGGGGGAATGTTATCGTTCGAATGACTTCTTGTCACTATAGGTGAGAGATTAGGTGGTGGAGGAGTGTTACGACTTCCTCGTGCCATTAATTAGTTTCAGGCCCTCCTTCTAGTGCCATTTGTTGATGGGCAAAATTGACCGTCCATCAACTAGAAGAGTGGATCCAGTCCGGGGTTGTCTAAATAACCCAAGCCATTTGGGATAACCCACCCTAACGGGTTTAGCGGCTCCGTTAGCCATTATAAGTCCTAATAAAACAAAAGAAAACTACTCTAAATTAATTAATCTAACTAAAAATAACTATTAAAACAAACTAATAAACAAATATAACTATTATATATACAATCTACTATCTAATACTATAATTTTATAAAATCAAATGTTCTATTACTAACAGAGTCAGATTAATTTACAAATGTACAACATCTAAAAATTACAAATTTGAATGAAAACCTGAAAAACTCATTGGTAATCTGTCCTAAGACAGCGAGACTATTGTTTTTTGATTTTATAATTTTATGAAAAAGAAATAACATAAAACTAACTAAACTAAGAAACTAAAATAATAACTCTAACTAAGAATATAAACTATACATATATCTAACTAAACTACTTATACTATACTAACAAATTAACTATTAAATACTAAATAACAAACTGACCTGAAGTAATGCTTCAGGTTTGTCCTTTGTATGCGATGATTGTCTTAGCTGATCGGAGGGAGGAAACCCACACCGGATTATCCATGAGCTTCTCGTAAACTAGAATAAACTGTGCTCTTCAAATATAATTACAGGACAAACAAGAGATAAAAATTTACAGCAACCTTATGATTTATAAATCTTCACAGTTAGATAAATCTGTATGCAAAGATCTATACAAAATGATTCAATTAATGAAGAAGAGAAATATGTGATTCATTAACTGAAACAAAGTAATTGTTGTACTTTTAAATAATGAAAGATATCAGATATGGATATCACATTAATCAAATCATATCATCCTGCAATAGATTATGATAGCTAAAGTAGTCTATAATCAACTGCAAACTGATATGCATAAAACTTGAAACAAAAGTTTGATATATTGAAAGCGAAAGCTTTTACAAGACATCAACTTTCGTCTCAGTCTGAATCATAAATCCATAGTCTGGTTCTCCCACAAGTGAGGGTGATGATGCTTATTACAAAAAATAACAAGTATTTAAAGACCCCCCATAGGCTAAAACATCCTTGTGGAAGTTATCAAAACTGTTTACACAAATCTGGGAAAATATCCCAAGTCTAACTAAACTAACAACCTAAAATAAAAACTATATCACACAAATATCTCCTAGATTGCCACAGCATTCCCAATAGATTATTCCAATTTGAATGTACCTGAAAGAGAACAAAAATGGACAAGTTAAGAGGATATTTTGTTGATAAAATTGATAAAAATCTAATTCTAAAGACTAGCTACAGAATCTTGCGATTCTGTAGCTGGTCTAAATCAAACACATAATCGTTTTAAAATCAATTTGAATCTAAAAAAAACATATTCAAACTATAAAAAATATTTGATTGCTAAAAGCATCATTCAAATCAACACTTGTATGCAAGTTGAACAAACTAAATCGTATTCAACCAAATGATAACAGAGATGGATACACTCTGTTTAATTCGTTATCACCAATTCAGGTTAACAGAATCGTATTGGATAACTCAACAACAATGAAATCGTTTCATGGACCAATTGAAATCAAAACCAACAGTTTATGTTGCTCCAGCCATTAACAAAATCACTTCGAATCCAAACGAAATCGACAGGATCGTTTTCTCAAATTGATAGCACTATATTAAACATAAACAAACGATCCATGCTATTAGCGAATAAAATCAAAACTGGTATGTAAATTATTACAAACGAAATCATAATGGAATTAATCAGTTGATAATAGGATCTGTGGGACTCCTCCAACGTTTGTTATTGCCAATTGGGGCCAGACAGAATCGATTGATATTCAACGAAATCATTACTTGAATCAATTTCAAAAATGAATTATTAGCCAAGTTTTCTCATACGAATTCAACAGAGACAAAATCATTTTTGAAAATCAAAACCAATAGCACAGTATCAAATCTACTTTTGATATCAATCTAACCCAAAACAGGCAATCGTGCTAACTCAAGACATGCATCAATCAAACCAAAATGAATCGAAACAGTTTGTGTTTGTTACAGCCGTTATGAATCAACACAAGTCCACGATTTTAGCAAGTAGATCTTTAGCATAGGTCAAATATAATTAAAATCCAATCAAGAATACTAATTCAATACAGAACATAGTCATTTTGAGTTATCGCAATCAACAGAGTCATTTTGAGTTTATTAGGAGCAAACGAAACTAATTAAAATCATACCAAATTAACTATCAAACAGAATTGATTTACAAACAAACCAAACCGAATCAAAATCAATGAATTGCTTGTACTAAACTGGGCACAAAAAATCGCATAACCAAATCATATGTACATTTAATTTTAGTAAAATGAACCTACTGTGCAGGATCCACAACATAACCGTTTTTGATAATCAAACTATGACAGAGTTATTTAGAATAATAAACAAACTTATCGAAACTCAAAAACCAATTCATTATATTAATCCAAGCCATTGATAAAACGAAATTGATATCGAAATTCATACCTGGATAATCAGTAGACAACTTGGTCATGATAGTTTGGAATTGACGAAGGCTGTCGTCGACTTGACATTCCTAAAAACGATTGAACCAGTGGTTTCTGCTTCTTGTCATTAGATTGAATCCTGTCCCTTTCTCTCGTCAACATTGTAACTTGGTTTTCCAATGATTTAATTTTTTACTGTAACAAGGGAACGTCAGTATAGTAGCGCTCAAGCCACACATTACATTGGACACATGCTGTCTGCTCAGGCTTCAAAACGACAGTCGAGGTTTTGTTCATATCACCAAGGGTTTCATTAGGTAGCTTGAGTCCCGGGTAGTTAGGATTGTTCTTTAGGCAAGGGGGTAAATTAGAAACAAAGTCATAGGGTGGCTCGGAGCATAGACCATGGGAATAAGGGTACTCACTAGCTAGGAAGCACTCGATATCAGAGTCTGAGTCTTCACTGAGGACTATGGGCTTTTGATCACCGTTTGGTTTAGGTTTATTCCAGGAAAGTCTCGATATCAATCGAGCATTCTTTTTACCTTTGCTATAGATAGTAGGGTTACCCTTGACTTTCTTTCTCAAAGGATTTTTTAAAACCTCAACCTTGTCTGTTATAATGTCGGGTAGGTCAATATCAGGGCAGACCGAGGGTTTGGGAGAGGGTAGAAGGGCATGAGAAGGTACGGGTGGCCCGACCTTAGTCTCACTGACCACAAAATTTTCGATTTGGATAGACTCTGAATCAACAAAGCCATTTCTAGACAGAAAATCTTGCCAATTATCGTCGTGGAGGTTTAAATGATGAACGACGATAAGTCTAATCAATCCATGGTGAAACAAGCTACTGTCAGCCTTCTCGCGTTTGAACCTCATAGCCATTTTGTAAAGAGTACGTTGGAAGTAAAATGGCATGTTCAATGGATAGCCCATGAAATTCATTAACAGTCGAAGGTGATAAAGAAAAACCAATCCATACCGACCCTCACAGGTCACAAATTGTTTAACCATTATCAAAATATCATGCCACCTGGGTTTAAGCATGGAAATAGGCATACCTTTGTCACAGGATGTAACCTTTCATGATACGAAAAGAAAAGGCCATGGCACCTCATCAAATTTAGAGTTTTTAAACCATCGTTGGCCCATGGATGCCAATCCTGTGGCAGAGCTTATGAACTCTTCATTCAGCTCAAGATGAATGTCACCTACTTTATCCCTACATCCATCAAATGTAAGGGCGAATTGTTGTGCAACCAACAGATTGAAACCCTCAAACCTCTGTATAAACATGAGCCAACCATTATCTTGTAAATCCTTATGGGCATTATCAAAGAGTAAGAGAGCTTGACTACCATTCGTCTCAATTCGCACCACCGGTGCCATAGAGAGGAGCACACAGTGAGCGATGTGAATGAGCCAAGGTTTGACTCAGAGCATACACAGGAGCAGAATGCTCACAGGCTTACCCGAAACTAGCAAGGGTGAAATAGGGATAGGGGTAAACATTAATGACATATCGTGCGAAGGTGGTGGAGCTAGTTCATACATGCATGACAGTCATATCTACAGTACAACTGTCGGCGCAAATAGATATTCAACCCACTATTATATAGGTTAACAATTATGCCATTCGCTCGACCAATGAAATCAATGGTAAGTGGATTAAACATTCGTGCGAGCAATAGTTATAGTTTCAAAACCAAACAAATGAATCGAAACTAATACCAAGGGTTTGACTATGTGACATGTGTTGTATAGAACGATTCATACCAAGGGTTTAACCATAACACCAATGCTTTTTTATGTAACCAATGTGCCAAGTGAATTGATCAAATAACATGTAAATCAAATCACCAATGCATCACAAACTCAATCACTCATGAAACGAAATTACATAATCAATCAAAGAATGTCAAATGAGTATAGATCAAAAGGTCTTTCCAACTGTATAATGATAAGTAAAATGTAAATGCAATGGGCATATCGAAAAGAATGATAACGACAGTTCAGTGATGATTTTAATGTGATTTCAAAAACAAACGTTTTCACGCTTACAGTCGTGAAAACGGGAGCCAAGGTAAGTGTGCACATAGCGCAAAAAATAAAAGTGTCGTTTTATTTGAGAATTGCGACGAAAATTAAGGTTTTCAAAACACTGGTGTAGGCAACTTATAAGATAGTAGAAAAATGTGAATTGGCTGCCAACAGTAGGGAACGGGTCATGTAGGAACACATCATTCAAATTCCTCAGGTCGACACATATCCTTATCCCTCCCTGTTTTTCCTCTTGAACTACCATAGAGATTACCCATTCAGATTCCTCTACAGGTTCTATGATTCCATCCTCCAACATCCTATCAATTTTGGCTTTGACTTTTTTCTTATATATAGGGTTTAGTCTATATGGTCTCTTTCTTATCGGTCTTTCCTCAAATATGAGAGGTATATTCATTTCACTGATATCTCCTGCTATGCCTTTCAATTATGTGAACGTTGTTGGGAAAAGGTCGTTGTACTCATGCAATAACTCCGTTATGCTTTCCATTGTTTGCTCATCCTAGTAGTCTCCAATGCTGGCCATTTTGGGATTCTCAACCGTCCCAATGTTGAATTTATTTATCTTTATTGGTACAACAAATACTTCTGATTCCAGAGTTGGACCTTCCACTTATCTTTGGCCTTCAACTTCTGCAATCTGAATGTTTCACGAGTCATCTTCATCTGGTGCTTCTTCCTTCACATGGTAGCATGAAATTAGTTCTAATTACTGTCTGTCTATTCTGGTATTTTTCTTCTGTCAGGAGTTCAACTTTCGGTTCTTTAATGAATATCACCCCTCTAATTTTTTTAAGTGTTGAATCTATGTTGGGGTTCTCATGTTCAAAGGAGAAATTGATTGTAAATTTCTGTGGTAATGCTGTCCAATTTGTAGTTCCTCTATGCAATCCTTGGTCTATATATCAGTTTACTGGAATCCCTTCTAATGTGTGAGAAAAATTATGAGTCCATTCCTTCGATGGTGTCATCCTCCATAGCGTTCTTCACTTCTCCAAGTGTTATGTTAGTGCCCCCTATCCGTCATATTTATTTAGTTGTTTTCTTCCCTATTCTTCACCAAACTTGATGCGTAGTAATCACTTACATTGGTACTAGTCATTAACTATTTCTTTGTGTGCACCCACCATCTGGTAGGTGTTTCCTTGAGTGTTATATCCAGGGCTAAGAGCCTCTAATTTTTTAACACTTCATCTTTGTATCATGTTAATAATGCTTCTAAGTCATTCACCCCAAGGAAGTTGGGAGGTTCCCTTATCTCCATACCTACCCATCTTACTACGTGGTCTATTCTTGTGCATCTTCTTGTGGAGACTTCACATATTTCAAGTGTGGTAGCAATGAATTGACAAACATATGCCTATGTTTCATATCTTCCATGACGTACTTTATCTTTCCCTTCAATTGTTTGAATCTCTGGTCAATCTCCCACATAGATTATCCAGTTTTTTTTCTAATCTCCATCATCTCATTCATGTATTGATCCTCTGAGCTAGGCTTCTGGAATTCATTTATCAACAACTTCTTGATATCTCCAATCATTCGGGTTGTCCTTGGCGGACTGTTTGTAGCTAAATGCATGTACCAATCCAGTGTGTGATCCCTTAGTGTGATAGCTAATTGTGAAAGTTTAGTGTCCTCATCTGTGATTTGTTTCACTTCCCAGATATTTTCACAAATAAACAGGTGCTTCTCATAGTCCTCTAATGCCTCTCCTTTGAATTCTGGTAACCTAATAGTGGGATCATGTCCTTCAATCCTGAATGGTGAACTAATACCTCCACAAGGTGTAGATACTTGAATAATTCTTTCTAAACTGGCTCCCTCAGTTGTTGTTCCTTGTGTATATTTACTTCCTACTGTCTTCCTTCTCCCAAAATTTGGTTGTCTAAATGGTGGTTTTCTTATTGGTGTATTAGTCGCACATGGGTTTATGGATTCCACACTAACACTAATATGGATAGGAGTGTTTCCTTCTATTCCCTCTCTTGGACCTCTCTTCTTCCTCTCATATTTCACACACAATATTTCCTCAATATTATCCACAACTCATAGATCCTCTGCCTCTTCTTCATCACTTTCCAAGCCCTCCCTCGCAGCTATGACTCTCTTCTTGGTGTTCACCTTATATTGGTAGGGTACCCCACTGTGCATTTTTCCAGTTGTTTCCATGATCCTCTTGATCTAGTCTTCATCCATCATAATTGGGTCCAAGTCCTCCTTCTTTCCTTTATCCATATCTCCTTCCATTACTCCTTCTCCTAATAGTGCTTCCCTTCTTCCCCCATGCATGCAGAGAATTTTAGTTGTCTGACTCCATTATCATTACACCTTTGTTATATAGTATTATCTTAATAGAAGTATATAACAATCTGATGTACATACCTCAAGGTCCCTTCAGTAACTCTTTTTCTGTCGCACTATAAGAATTTACTGTATCTACTACAAATTTGTGATAAATCCTGTAACAATGTTGTCTAAACAGAAATCTACTGCCCACGTAAACTTATTATCAACTCATTCTAACTGTGCGATCTCTTCAGGATTCCACTCTAGTTGTCTGATCCAGTTTGTGGGATGGTTGTCTTTCAACCTTTTTATCTACTCCTGCAATACATGTGGGAAATCACAGAAAAATACCTCATGAAAGTTGATGAATATGTGCTTGTCCAAATATTTGCGCGGTGTCATCTTCGGATTTCCGTTATCTTTCTGCGCAAACTCCAACTCCTTTTTCTTCAACTATTTCTATATCTCTACCTTTGTTGGAGTCCATGGTCTCAACATCCCGTTTTATATTCTCATTCTCTCAGCGTCTTATCATCTAGTCTGTCATTCTTTTAAAGCGTCTTCCGCAAATCTCATATACCCATTCCCATCCTGTTCCAACCAACTATAAACATAACCATTTGTTGGATTTTTCTATGTCTCTACTTTACTACTTAAGATTATTTATTAGTTATTATTATCCTACCTTACTATCATATATTTACCCGGTTAAAATTTAATAAGTTCCCAACAAAATCCCTCTAAAAATATTGGCCCCTCTGGTAGACCAAAAGGCAACACAACACACATAGTGTATTGCATAGTCTCACCCAGGATAAATCTATGGGTGGCTGCAATACTCAAGTGTTTGCAACCTGGGAATGAGTGGATATCTATGGTTGTATCTTATAATATTTATTTATTCAGTCTAACATATGATTTTAGCATTCATTCTATTCATGCATGTGAAATACCAAATATAACTAGTTAATTCATTCATCTAACATTCACCATTTAACAACAATAAGGACGCATTCATTCATTCACATAACATAGGCATTACCTTGGTTCACCCCCTCTTGGGATATGTCCACAAACATCTATCTCTCAATCTCTTTATTATATTTCAATGATAGGTCACGTTGCACGTGTTACAATCTTAGATCTTACACTCTCCAACCGGCTCCTCGATCCCTATGAGGCTGAATAGATCATACTAGGCTCCTCAGCCTACAATATAACCCTCTAGATCGAGTCTCTCCTAGCTTCCCTATCTCACCAACTTACTGACTCGTAAAGTTCTTACAACTTTGTCTTCCTTGGTCGGCTTGTATCTCCTCTCTCCCTCTAAGTACTACCTATTTATATTCTTGGCTCATCAACCATTACAATACATTACAAAAAACCTAACCCTAGCGTCGTTAGGTCTTCCTTGCATGTGCACCTCACCTGCTTCCCTTACACGTGATTCTTTTCCTTCCAACTGTCTTTTCCTCCTTTCATGCCACTCTTCCCAAAAATATCCTTTTCTCCTGACTAGGCATGCTTCCAACATCTGGTGTTGTGCAAACCATCGCATACATCAAGATGTCAAATGTTGATGAATAAGGGACCCTGGACATGTATTCTATCTCCTTCTGTGTCTTGGGATACCTTTCCTTAGTTAATTTGAAATGGTTGGCCAAAGGTGTATTAAATGTTTTTTCATTATACATTCTAAACCTCTCCAACACCTTCTCTATGTACTCACCCTGAGACAATGTCAATTTATGATTTTTCCTGTCTCTTGTTATTATCATACAAAGGATTTTTTTTGTAGCATCCAAATCATTCATCGCAAATGAATTAGATAATTTTTTCTTAAGCACATTTATATCCTACATATTAGAATATGCAACAAACATGTCACATACATACAATAGCAAGATAATATAACTTCCATTTTTTATCCTTTTAAAATAAACAAAGTGACCAGAATGACATCTACTATAACCTTGCTCTATCATAAACCTGTCAAATTTCAAATACTACTACCTTGGAGCTTTATTTAGGGCATACAAATTCTTATTCAACTTGCATACCAAATTTTCCTTCCCTTTGACCTCATACCCCTATGGTTGTGGCATATAAATCTCTTCCTCTAAATCCCCAAGGAGAAAAGTTGTTTTTACATCTAATTGTTCAAGATGCAAATATTTTGTTGCCACAAGACTTAAAATAGTCCTAATTGAAGTCATCTTAACAATAGGAGAAAATGTTTCATCAAAACCTATACCTTTCTTTTGTGCAAGCCCCTTTCCAACAAGTCTAGCCTTGTACCATTTTTTTCCTCTGTCTTCTTCCTTCAACTTGTAAACCCATTTATTCTGCAATGCTCTTTTTTCTGTAGGAAACTGAACCAAGTCCCAAGTCTAGTTATTTATGAAGGAATCCATTTCCTCTTTCATACCTTTCTCCCACTTCTTTTTAGTGTCTACCTGCATTGCCTCTTCATAACTTCCTTGTTCACCAAAATCAATCAAAAATAAATAATATAATGAAGGAGAGTATTGTTCAGGGGGTCTACTTAACCTGATAGATATTCTAACAACAATTGCAAGAGTTTGAGGTACCTGCTACTCCTATTGTTGTACATTTTCATTTTCTGGTACCTTTGGAATTTCTTTTTCAGTGATCTCATCAAACACTGTGTATTCTAGTTTTTCTTTTTCCTATTTCTTTCCCTGCAACTAATCTTTGTACATGACCTTCTCATTGAATATGACATCTCTACTCCTAATGATTTTGTGATTTTCATATTCCCTTAAGAAATAACCAAAATAATTAGTAATGTATCCAATAAAGGTACATTTCTTGGATTTTGTCTCAAGCTTTGTTCTATTTTCTTTATCAATATCGACACATGCTTCACAACTAAAAATTTTCAAAAAAGAATAGTTTACCTTTTTACCTATCCATTCCTCCTCTAGAATTCCACCATCTAGAGAGCTTGAAGGTCCTCTGTTTATTAAGTAAACAACAATATCTACATCATATTCCCAGAAATGTAAGGGAAGCCTAGCATGCAATCTCTTACTCCTTGCACGCTCCATGATTGTACTATTCATCCTTTCTGACACACCATTTTCTTGTGGTGTTCCTGGAACTATTTTATCTCTACGAATACCATAGTATGAAAAATAATCATCAAACTCCTTGATTCAATATTCACCTACATTGTCTGATCTGAGACACTTCAACCTTTTTCCTGTCTCATTCTCAACTAAAACATTTCATTTCTTAAAAGTATCAAAAACATCATATTTTTGTCGAATGCAATAAACCCAGGTTTTTCTAGTTGCATAATCAATAAAAGTAACATAATAATGAGAGACATAAAGAGATGATACTTGATATGGCCCCCATACATCTGTATGCACAAGCTCTAACCTCTCACTCTTTTTTTCTTTTCTGACTCTGAGAAATATGAATCTCTTCTATTTTCCATGCTCACGGAAATCCAAATCAATTTGTTTAAGATATGGAATAAATTTATTTTGTGAATTATTTGCATCCCCTTCTCACTCATGTGTCCAAGCCTATGATGAAACAGTGTTGTATCCACTCCTTTAGAAGCTAAAGAGATAGAAGAGTCGGTATTAATAGTACATAAATACAATGTACCTACCTTCTCTCCTTTTGTTATCACCAGTGATCTTTTGGTGACCTTCCATGCCTTATCTATAAATATAGATATACAACCTTCACTTGTAAACTACCCTATTGAAATTATAATTTTCCTTAGATATGGAACATTTCTTACCTCTTTCAACAAACATTGGTTTCCATTTTTTTGATTTATTGTACCTTATCCATTCCAACAAATTTTCATGGTGCATCATCACCCAAATGAACCTGTCCAAAATCACCCTGAACATAATCTAGAAATGTTTCCTATGGGGTGTGGCATGAAATGTAGCCCCTAAATCTACTACCCAAGACTCAGAAATATTATCTACAAAAATAATCAAATCATCTTGTAACACATCACATGTTACATTTGCTTCCTAATTTTTCTCCTGCTGGCCATCTCTTTGTTTATTTGGAGCTCTGCAGTCTTTCTTCAGATGTCTTTTCTTCCCACAATTATATCATTCTATCTTTCCCAGTCTATATTTGGATCTTCCCTTCCTATAATTACCATGGTTCCATGAGCCCTTTCATCTACCCTTTTATCTTTCCCCCTTCTCCATATTTAACGCATTACCTGATGTCTCACCTATTCTTTTTCATCACATTTCCTCGCTAAGGATAACACCAAAAACATCATCAAATTTTGGAGTGTTTGAACCACAAACACAGTTACTTATAGCCATGACAAAGTCATTCCATCTTTTTGGAAATGAGCACAAGATTAGAAGAGCCCTGACCTCATCATGAAAGTCCACTTTTACAGAACTTAGTTGATTAGTAACTGTATTAAATTCATTTAAAAGATTTGAAATAGACCCACCTTTTGACATATTCATATTAAATAATATATTCATTAGAAATACCCTTTTGTATGTCAAGGGTTTTTCATATAGTTTATCCAATGCATTCATCAACTCCTTCGTTGTCTTTTCTTTTGAAATATTGAAAGCTATCAACATTATTAGGCTCAATCATATCGTTCCTAGTGCCTTTCTGTTAAGAACCTCCCATTCTTTGTCCTACATGGTCATAAACTTATTTGTTATTCTTCCCAATGGTAGGAATAGATCCTTCTGATATAAATAATATTCCATCTACATCTTCCATAACTAGTAGTTTTTGCCGTTAAATTTCTCGACTGTAAACTTTCCATGTTCGGCCATTGCTCCCACTTGAACCAACAACCCTCGTTTCCTATGAATTACCTTTCACTCTAATACCATTTGTTAGAAAAATAGGATCACGAAGAAATAAAATAAAACAAATGTGGAAATAAAACATTGAATATACACAATACAATAGAGAGACATATATGCATGGTTCACTGAGTGTGGGCTACGTTCACCAAAGAAATTAATAGGTCATTCCTTTTTATTATCCATCAAAATGAAGGGATACAACCTACAACACACCCGTTGTAACTTCCTCTTATTTATCTCACATTATCCTCTCTCAGAGTACAATATTCACGATAATTCATAGCCACAATACAATTCCCTCATAAGAGAGGGTTTCCTTCTATGTCAAAAAACCCTAAAATAACTTCTACCATCGGATCTGTGACCTTATAATGAACGGTCCATATTGACGACAAAATCAAAATATTTTACAAGGCAATTGTTTCCCAAAATTTCACTTCAGAGGTGATGCCCCCGAATCCCCCACCAGTGGGGGCTACAAAAATTGTCGTCGCCCCCCCCCTCAAAACCCCTAGCGACAATTATAGTGGGGAAATGACCCCACACCCCTTGTTAGGGAATGGTGTCCAAGCACGGCTGAAACAAACATCTGAATCAGGAAGATAATCAAGCTCCACAACCAACAATATAAAGGTCTTCAAGCAATGTAATGGGGAAACAAAGAAGAATTATTATATTTTGAGTGTGTCGCTCATTAGGAGGTTTCTCCCTCGAAGAGTCAAGTGAACATGAGACAATCCCATCCATAATAGGATCCATTGTATGGTGTTTTCATACCCTAAGGATTTGATATAATAAAGTGACATTTTTTTATATTTTTCTCTAAAAATTTGTGGTGTTTTTTTATTCAAGTATTTGGTACTTGAAAATTGGTATCAGAGCACTTCCTTCAACAAAAAAAGGGGAAATTGTTTTTCTATTTTTGTAGATATTTTCAAGAAGACGAAAGAGGGTTGAAACATTCTAGACAAATCCTTTATATTTTTGTGTATAATTTGAATAAATTGGTTGCATATTTGATATCCTCTAAAAAAACAACCAATTTTAAAAAATAAAACATCTAAAACAGAGTCTGAGAAGTGAATTTATCATTATCTGAAAATCTGCTAATTTTTCATTTTTTTCCATCGAAGATTGCACAATTTTGCTGATGTCTATAGCACCTAGGGACGAATTTTCCCAAAACAATTATAGATATGAGTTCCTCTCACAATTTCACCCAATTTCTAAAAATAAATTGTTTGTATCAGATCTTCGAAAGTGATGATATTTCTAATTTAAAATCGACCATTTTCTAGGGTCTTAATGATGACAACGAGAGTGCAGAGATCACAAATTTTCACATAGTGCTCAGATTGATACCAGGTCAATGCCATTGGATAGAGAATTTTAAGATCTTTCTTTTGGTATATTATATGTGGCTTTTCTAATGGACATTCTCTCTCAAATTGTAACATACCCATGTTACCAAACCTTGCTCTGATACCAATTTGTAACATCCCATGTTACAAATATGCTTTGATACCAATTTATAACATATCCATGTTATCAAAATTTTCTCTCATAGCAATTTGTAACATCCCATGTTACAAATATTCTCTAATACCAATTTGTAACACCCCCAACCTCTTACTGGGCAATATCACTTAAAAATTTCTTTCTCTGATAGCAATTTAAAACATCTTAATTACCATCAGCAACTCAACCCTATTATTCTGATAATAAATATGATACAATTAAAAAATAAAATTACATTCTTCCATACACAGTTGCAAACACGTTCATAACAGAACTATACACAATCATAATATAATTAACCCATGAGAACAATTGCATAATTACTACTGCAAATATAATTTAACACACAATTGGAACTTATCTTTGAATAAAAGACACCAACTATGGGCAAACCTTCTACGATCCTCCCATCCTTAGAACGCATTATTCATAAATTTGATCTAATACCAATTTGTAACACCCCCAGCCTCTTGTTGGGCAATGCCACTTAAAAATTTATTGCTTTGATACCAATTTAAAACATCTTAATTACCAACAACAACTCAACCATGTTATTCTAATAATAAATATGATACAATTAAAATATTCCATACACAGTTACAAACAATTTCATAACAGAATTATACACAATCATAATAGAAGTAACCCATGAGAACAATTGCATAATTACTAGTGCAAATATAGTTTAACACACAATTGACACTTATCTTTCAATAAAATACATCAACTGTGGGCATACCTTGCATGTTCCTCCTAGCCTTAGACCGCACTGTTCATAAATCTCAATAGTGGGTCACCCCCAAACTAGGGATAAAATCCACTTGGGTAAGGGTCCCCGACCAGGTTAAAGTATCTCACTCAACAGGAACTCAATCGCAAATAACTCTATCATAGGTGACTCAATTACAATAAATTCCATCATAGATGCCAATTCACACTGACAGCCTATAGTCTGTCATTCCCCACATGCATGTTCGACCCCAGGAAGTGTGCTCCTTATTTTCTAAATAGTCATTTGACTTCCCCACTTCCCTTCCAAGGCTTCAGCAACAGGCCGAAAAGGAAGTTTCAAATCCTTGTCACTGTAGTTTGGCACCTCGGGAAATAATTCCCAATATTTCTCTCACCCGAAGAGAATGAAAAGTCCCATGGGCCTAAAAACCCAGCTCTTCAGTCCAATAACCCACGGGCTTGAAAACCCGCCTCTTCAGTCTAATGACCCATTAGACTGACAACCTAGATCTTCAGACTAGCTCTCCAAGATAAGAAATGTATAGGTATTTGCAATAATAATCATTAGAATACAAGTCACAGTAATAGTTAGGTTCAATGACAGTCACAATCAACTCTATGATAGAACAATCAGGTATAGATCACAACTCTACTCCCCCTTCCTTCTCCTGTAATGATCAACAAAAGATGAAAAAGATACCATAATGGACTAAGTCCAAACTATTTTATTGCATGTTTCCAACTTGACACTTGTCATGTTGATAACTACCTTCGACCACTTGTCCCTTTCTTAGGACTTAGGATATAATAATATATCCTTAATTTATGCTTTTTAATAAATATTAATATAATATTCCTTTTTGGTTTTAATCCCCCTTTAACCCATCCCCTTTAACCTTAGCTAGTGGAGTTTAAGCCCCCCATTCTCTTTTACATTGTTGATCTGCTGCAGGGATGTATTTTCATTATATTAGCATCTAGTTACATTTACAATCTCATTACAAAAGTATTGATATTTTTCATCCAGGCTCACCAGCCTCAAAATATAAAGCTCGTGCACTAAACCAATGCACGTTGAACTTCTCAGTTGCATGCACTCTTCTTTCAATGCACCACCCTCGTGCACTTACACAGGTGTGCATTACAACATATTGTATATACAAAAAGTCTTATCTGGCCTCCAAAACTTGCGCACTAAGCCAATGCACGTTGAATCCATGGTTGCGTGCATTTTCCTTTAGTGCACTATCCTTTCGCACTTACACTTGTGTGTTTTTCATACATTAAGCTATTTCACTTTATGTGCACCATTCATGTTTACTTACACAGGTGAGAACCAAAACATTAAACGGGGCGTTGTATCATTTTACAACTGTGTGCACTCCTATGGTGTGAGATTCTCATGCAATAACTTACTGCACGCATAACCAAACTAAAGTTTTTTTATTCATATGTACACTTGAGGTTCAACCTAGGGGTATTACAATCCCCTCCCCCTTATTTATGCATTGTCCTTAGTGTTGTATATACACATGTACAACCAAAATTTCAAAAAAAATCAAAAGGATGTGGGTATTCTTCCCGCATAGCATCCTCATGCACCCAAGTTGCATCCTCATGTAAGTACCAAGTCCATTGGCCCTTTACTATCCCTGTGGATCCATTCCAGAGATTTTTGATTTTCTGATCCAATATGCACATCGGATGCACTTGAAAACCACCTTCTTGGTCCACCTGAATCACATTCCATTCAATAACATGATTAGTATCAGGTACATACTTTTTAAGTAAGGGTACATGGAATACATCATGAATATGCATTGATGTAGGAAAGGAAAAAAATTATTCCATATGCCCATTCCTTTCCAGGATTTCAAATGGACCACAAAAAAGAGATGCTAACTTTGAGAAATTTCCCAACTTCAGGGAACTTATGTTGGATTTTACTTTTAGGAACACATCATCACCCACATTAAATTCCCTGTGAGTTCTTCCCTTATCAACATAGTTTTTCTTCCTATCCTGCACAACCTTTAAATTCTTCTTTATTTTTATCATTTTTTCTTCCATTTACCTGAGTAATTCTGGCCCAACTATTGCATGGTCTAATGGGTTATCCCAGTTGACTGGTGTGTTGCATTTTCTGCCATATATTTCCTCAAATAGGCTCATCTTTAGGGATGCTTGGTACCTATTTTTGAAGGAAAATTCTACCAAGTGTACATAATCCTCCCATTTGGATGGTTTATCCATGACATACATTCTTAGTACATCTTATATTACTTGATTCACCCTTTCTGTCCACCCATATGAATCTGGATGATAGGTTGTGATAAAAAGCAGATTTGTCCCAAATAATTTAAACAATCCTTTCCAAAAATTTGAGGTAAATTTTGGATCTCTGTCAGACACAATTGTCTTGGGAATTCCATGTAATCGAGCTATTTATTTCAAATAAATATCAACTATGTTAGCTTCCTTGTGAGTAAGCTTTACTGGAATAAAATGGGCATCTTTGGTAAGCTTATCCGCCACTATCATGATGGAATCATGTCACTTTCTAGTTTTGGGTATTTTAGTAATAAAGCCCATTATTACTACTTCCCACTTCCACTCAAGAATGGGAAATGGTTGTAGCAAACCAACTAAGTGTCTATTCTCATCCTTGACCTTTTGACATTCCAAACACCTGGAAATGAAATCAATAATTCCCTTTTTGATGCCTAGCCAATAATATTGGCTCTTGACAATTGCAATAGTTTTCTGGTAACCTAGGTGTCCAACATAAGGTACAATGTGCATTTCTCCCAATATCATATTCTTCAATTGCTGAGAATTTGGCACATAAATTATTCCTTTGTCTCTAAGAATTTCATCATTTTCCAGCTTATAGTCTTAAACTTTCTGCTGTAAATTAACTTGTTGAATTTTTTTCCTTAACTCCATTGATCTGAAAAGATCTTTTAATGACTGTGGTAGAGTTATTTCTACATGCATTTATTAACCATTTAATAAGATAATGAAAGAGGATGAAGATAAGATAATTATATCACAGCCATAAACTCATATACAGAACTGAACATAAGTAATAAGAACAACAAACCATAACAAGCGAAGTGATAACAGAGTTCGACACAAAATTGACTATGTCTCCGAGCCTTTGTCTCAGTGGGGGGAGGCTTCTTTATTAATTTTTCAATTCTTGAAAAGTAAAGAAAAAGTATATCAAATGGATCTCATACTAGTGTCACTGTGTTTTTCTCGACCTCAGAAATCCAACACAGCTGACGGAACTGAAAAAGACTGAGTGTAGCCCCCAGAAATGATTCGCAAGCGTCTGCTCCTCAACAACTTGCCTGCATAAAAATGGCTTCGCCTTGGATTTGATTCAGAATAACTCTGATATGAATGCCCTCCATGGCCTCAAATAGGCCTAGTTTATATAGATCTAAATTTGGTTATCCTTCCCCAATTTCCTCCAAAAATCTGGGCTTAAAAAGAGCCCAATATCTCCCAATAATGGCCAAAATCTCCATTAACAGGCCTAAAAATCAAATAAAAATCCAAACTGCATAGTTAAAACCCACTTTTAAACATTAATATGGGCTTAAGACCCTAAATCAGGTGCGCGGCCCCCTATTATTGGTCATATGTAGTTAAATTTGGCCAAGCGCTAGCCCAAAGGGCTAAGCGTTGGCCCTTAAATATCCCTAGCCCCTGATTTTATGGCGCATAACATGTGACTTGGTCTAAAATAGGAAAAACCCATGCACGCCTTATCCATGGCCCCCCTTGGTGGTTGGTATTATGGTTAAACAAAAAATAGGTTGGAGCTTAGCCCCAACGACTTTTCTCCCTCCAGAGAAATACATTACAACATTTAAATTTTAATGTGGGTTATATTTATTAAGAACCATTATGGTGCGTTGGCCATTCGGACCTCTACCAAAGTGCATGCCTCTCTCCAGAGATCCTGGGGTCCTAAACCATGAGCTCCATAAAAAATTTCCATTCAAAATAGTGATGGGTTCCATGTGGCACCCTTTCATTCGTCCTCCACGATGCCACATGTCAACATGTGATTGGTCCACAATGTGCCACTTGTCCATATTGCATTGATCCTTGTCACTTTCCAGTCGCCCTATTTTTGTGCCACCACATGTAACTATGCCGATGTCAGCATGGTGATGTCATGTTGACATCATCATTGACTTTTTGCCAGTTTGACTCTTGACTTTTTAGTTGTTTGGGAAAGCGTTCAAAGTGCGATAACTCTTGCATACAGTGTCAGTTTGAGGAAGTAAATATATGGTCGGAATCAATTCGACGAGCCAGTCGCAATGGAATTAGTTTCGTCTGATTATGAGAACTTTCATTTTGAGCCTTTTCTAGACCTGGGAAGCCTCTTATATCCGATTCTGGATCACACCTCCTCACTAAAGGACCTTTTTGATGTAGGCGCGCCACCCAGGGAACATCCTCTCACAGAACCTTTTCTTCTTACTCGACCCGAAGAACTGAAAAGCTCTTCTATTTCCCTATCAGGAAATTTTCCTCCCACAAGAAACTCTTCACAGGATCTTCCCGTACTCTATCGGGAAAACAACACTGTCCTTTTTGTTATCGGGCTTCCTGCTATCGGGATCTTGACACCTGTGATGTTCCGGCAACTTGGATCACTGATCCCCGATATCCGATGCACTCCTTTTTTGCCTTAGCCCCACCTGACAAAGCCTTCAGTCCACGCGACCACTCTCTATAAGACCTCAGCCTTATACCTCTTCCGTCGGGGTTTTGGACTTCAAAAATCCTGATGCACTTCCAGCCTCCATTAGTCCTCTAGGTTAAGCACTTGATCCACGTGACCTCTCCTTATACGACCGTAGCTATAACTCCCATCGGGGTTTTGAGCATTCCCATGTCGAAATACACACGTCCTCAGGACTCGCGATTTCTCAAATCCCGACGCACCTTTTTCACGATAGCCCTCCTGACTATAGGTCTTGGCCCATATGACCGTTAACCCATGACCATGGTTTTATCCCCATCAGGGATATGGGGTTTCCAATGCTGCAAAACACTTACCCGTGGGATCCCCGATTCCTCGAACACCGATTCTCCGTCAGGTTGACAACTGGCTTCCACTACGGCACCTTCCTCCTCGTCGGGATTTCGCAGTTCGTGAAACCAAAGTAAATAAACACCTTGTCACTGGGATCCCCGATATCCCGATGGCCCCAACCACCGATGGATGACTCCTTGTCGTGACTTCTCCAGTGATGGCGATTTCTTCCACACGTACTCTCTGATGAACGGTCCCGATTTCTCTGGGAGTTCGGGACTTGTAATGTTCCAACTTTCCTATCCTTAGGAACTCTAATTCCCTGGTGCCTTCGATCTTCGCCACGTGTCCAACTGATGGATGGCTCCGATCTTCCCGGTGCTTTGGGTTTTCAAATGTCAAAAAACATTTGACCACTGGATTTCCGATCCTTCGAATCCCAATGGTAACCCTCGTGTAACTCCTATCAGATCTGACGGCTGACGGGTAACTGATCCAAGATCCAACAGTTGACGACCCCTGGAGCTTGAACTCCGAATGTGAATGTAACCTACTTAATTCTTTGGTATATCCAATGGCTGACGGTATTTTTCCAACCCTCTCCACAAGATCCTAGCCGTCGATTTCCTCTCTTTGGAAATTCCTTGAGAATGCCCAAGTATTCCTCCACTGAACTTGTCCTCCCGTGGTGCAAATATGCAACGCCTTCCTTAAAAACTCCACAACATGAATCTTACAGTGCTCCTCTTCGACAAGCTTGAAATCCTTATCCCTCCTGATCTTTCTCACTCTTTCAATCCTCAAAGAGGGTCCTTGCGCACACTCCTTGCGGTAGTTCTCAAGCACCTCTAAGTGTTGAGTTCTTTTGACTCTGTGCATGCTTGCAACAGAAGTCCTTCAATACTTCGCTTAGATTCATGACTGAGACTCTCCTTAGCCTGTGCACTCCTTGCATGGATCATATAACCCAATTTCACTCCTAGGTACAAGGGTTAAACTATTTGAGCCTTTTGTCAACGCACTCCTTGCGGATGACTTCAACTACACTCCTTGCAGGAATCCTTGCTCAGATAGAGAAATAATTGAAAGCCATTCCTTCTACCTCCTCTAAGACTTCAATATCAACACATGAAATCATATACATAGCATAATAGAAAATGCATGACAGGAAGTAAATACTCATGAGCATAGCATTCAACACACATACACAGAGAATAACACGACAGCCATGAATCTGAATCAACTTCTCCTATTAATTCAAGATCTGTACATGGGTGTTCTTCTATAGTTCTCTGCTTCTCTCCTATTCTCTGGATTCTTCTAACTCTTCTTGAATTATGTTACAATGCACAATGAGGGTGTCTATATCTGTTCTCCCTCTTTTCTTCTAAAACGGTCTGATCTAATATTCAATTCTACCTACTTACATTTACTACTATAAATGCCTCTATCTACTTTCAGACGAGAGCGGGGCGCTCGAGGTCTGATTACATTTTACCAAGGTGCCTTCATTAAATGACCTCATTTATGTTTGGCACATCAGCTTCAAGGGAAAATTCAAAAATTTGGTGTTGGTGTGTGCCCAACTATCCTTTGTCTTCTGCACTGGCTCGCTTGTCTCGGGAGATGCTCTTGCATCATACTCCCTCACTTGAAAATTTGCATGGGATCCTATCCATGAGCTCCTGCATGGTATGTCCATGCTTCAGAATCTCTTCTTCAGTCTCCCAGCTGGCATCTTCAACTGGATGGCCCTTCCACTTGACCAAATATTCAAAATATTCTTTCCTTCTGGTTTTCTTACCCACTCGCTTATCCAGTATCTGCTCCATCTGTGGCTTCTCTGCGACTGGCATTTGCTTCTGCCACTGAACCTTTGGTTGTTCATCACTTGCAGTCTCTGTTTCCCCAACTCTGTATGGGTATAAATACGAGACATTGAATATCGGAGAAATTTCGATCCCATCGGATAACTCAATCTCATAAGCATTTTCTCCCATTTTCTTCAAGACCTTGCATGGTCCGATTTTCTTCAGTTTTAATTTATTATACGTTCCTCTCGGGAACCTCTCTTTCCTCATATGTGACAGAACCAAGTCACCAACCTCAAATTGAAGTTGTCTTCGATGATGATCGGCTCTACGCTTATATTCTCGGCTTGATTTCAGCAACTGCTCCTTCACCTGGTTGTGAAGTTCTTTCATTGCCTCGACAAATTCTTCTGCACTAGCACTCCTAGTATAATTTTGTTCTGAATCCCTCAGTTTAGAAACTGCTCTCAGCTGCATTCCATATACGATCTGAAATGGACTTTTTCCTTACTCTGATTTACTGAGTCATTATATTCGAACTCTACCTGTGGCAATATACTGTCCCATTAGCTATGGTGTTCGGTCACCAAGCTCCTCAGCAAGTCTCCCAGACTTCTGTTGACCACTTTTGTCTGTCCATCCGTCTGAGGATAATAAGCTAAACTAAATGCCAAATTAGTTCCCATCTTCTTCCATAAGGTCCTCCAAAAATTCCCTATGAACTTTGTGTCTCTGTCCAAAACTATGCTTTTCGGCAATCCATGAAGTCGAATGACCTCCTTGAAGAACAGATTTGCAATGTGAGTTGCATCACTGGACTTCTGGCATGGGATAAAATGTGCCATTTTGGAAAACCTATCCACTACCACATAGATCGAATCAAATCCATGTTGCGTCCTTGGCAATGCCAATATGAAATCCATGCTAATTTCATCCCACGACCTCTCAGGTACGAGCAATGGTTGATAAAAACCCGCATTCTACTTCCTTCCCTTTGAATGCTGGCAAATCCAGCATCTGTCTACAAACCTCTTGACCTCTGCTCGCATCCCTGGACAAAAGTATGACTCTCTCAGCTCTGCGAATGTCTTATCATGACCGAAATGTCCGGCCAACTCTCCACTGTGCTTCTCCTTCAACAGATTCTCCCTCATGGAGCAATTTGGTATACACAATTGATTGCCTTTGAAAAACAATCCTTATTGGATCATATAGTCCGTCCAAGGGCTTCTATCTGGATCGTCTGCATACATGTCCTTGAGTTCATCAAAACCCAACGTCTTGACTCAAAACTCCTGCAACAGCAAACACTTCCTGCTCAAAGCATCAGCAACTTTGTTAGCAGTATCGGAAATATGTTTTATCACAAAAGTAAAAATTTTCATGTATTCAACCCATTTAACATGCCTCTGATTCAACTTTTCCTGTTGAGTCACAAATTGTAATTCATGGTTATCACTATATAAAACAAATTCCTTTGGAATCAAATAGTGCCTCCATTTTTTCAATGCCTGTATGATGGCATAGAATTCCTTATCATACGTGGAGTACTTTTCCTTTGCCTCGTTCAACTTCTCGCTGAAATATGCAATCGGTATATCCTCCTAACTTAAGACCACTCCTATGGAAAACCCACTTGCATCACATTTTACATGAAATGTCTTTTGAAAATCCGGCAATACCAGAATTGGTTGTTCCGTAATCTTCCGCTTCAACAAATTGAAACTCTTCTTAGCCTCTTTCGTCCAGTGAAAAGATTTATGTCTTTTCTTCACTGTGTCCATCATCGTTTCACTAATCCCACTGAAATTCCTAATGAACTTCCGGTAGAAACTATTCAAACCATGAAAACTTCTCACCTCGAATACATTCCTCGGTGATGGCCAATTCTTAATCACTTCCACCTTACCTGGATCCATCTTCAATTCATTGGCCGAAATAACAAAACCCAAGTAAATGAGCTCTGTCTTCATAAATGAGGACTTCTTCATATTTATCAACAACTTCTCCTGCTGTAATCTCTTCATCACAATGGCTAAATGCTTCAGATGTTTAGCCTTCGTCTTACTGAAAATTAGTATATCATCCAGATATACGATGACAAATTTTCTGATGAAATCCTTCAGGACTTCATTCATCAACCTCATGAAGGTACTTGGCGCATTCATCAAGCCAAATGGCATAACAAGCCATTCATACAAACCTTCGTTTGTCTTGAATGTTGTTTTCCATTCATCACGTTCTCTCATGTGAATCTGGTGATATCCACTCTTCAAGTCTATCTTTGAAAAAAATCTTGCTCCACTTAAGCAATCCATCAAATCATCCATTCTTGTCAATGGGAATCTATACCTGATAGTTATCTTGTTAATGGATCTTGAATCAGTGCACATCCTCCAGCCTCCGTCTTTCTTCGGACTAAGTATTGTCGGAACAACACACAGACTCAAGCTTTCCCTGACCAACCCTTTGTCCAACAAATCCTGGACTTGTCTTTTGACCTCTTCATTCTCCCGCGGCATCAACCTGTACGTGGCTTTGTTTGGTAAACTAGCTCCTGGTATGAGATCAATATGATTACTCACACTTCTGATTGGTGGCAACGAATGAGGTAATTCATCCACTACATTATCAGCGAACTTTTTCAGCAGTTCCTGAACTTCTTCTGGCAAATCATCCACTCTTGTGCTAGTCAGAACAATCTTCGGTTTTCTGACCACAATGAACTATGGATCCTCCTTCTTCTTAACCTCCGTAAGAAGTTCCTTCCCACTCATGAGAAGTACTGTATTGCTTACTTCCGGTTTCACCTCTTTATCCTCAATTGGATGCAACATATGGGTTCTCCCATTCTTCTCTAAAGTATATGTGTTCATCCTCCCATCATGAATCACATTTCTATCATATTGCCATGGTCTACCCAGCAATAGATGACAAACGTCCATATGAATAACATCACATAAAATCTTATCATTATATCCTCCTATCTTAATGTCAACTAAGCACTATTTAGTGACATTTACCTGATGTCCCTTCTGTAGCCATGAAACTTTGTATGGACTCGGGTGATCAGTCGTCTCCAGCTCTAGCTTCTCTACCATCTCGGTTGAAATGAGATTATTTGTGCTACTGCTGTCCACGATAACCTTGCACACCCTATCCTTGGTCTTGCAAGCTGTTCTGAAAAGTCTGGTCCTTTGAGTTGAGCTTTCCATCTCCTTCTCTGGCATCAAAAGGACTTTCCGCATCACCAACGATCTTCCGCCTTCAGCGTATTCTGCCTCAACATCTCGCCTCTGTGCCTCAGTAATATGAGTCTCTCCAGTTTCTTTCCTTTCCTCTGGACACTCGAACGACCTGTGCCCATTCTTTCCACATGTGAAGCATGTGATTACTCCACCTCTTCCTCTTCCTCTACCTCTAGTACGAGGAAAAGTGTTATTATCAGGATATCCTCCTTTCTACTCAGTATGTTGTTCTCTTTTCTCATCATGTTGCCCTCGCTGTGAAATTCCACCTCTCTCTGTCCGAGTTTGAGGTTTCTTCCATTCCTCCTTGGTCTTCTGGAATTTCTCTTGGGCAACTGCCTTGCCTCTAGGCTGAATTCTGCCTCGGCCTCTTTGACCCTGCTTTTGTCTCAGCTTCTCCTCTACCTTCAAAGCCATTTGATAAGCATCCTCTACCATTCGGATGGTTTCCATACTCATTTCATCCTGAATCTCATATCTCAGGCCATTCATATACCTGGCCACTTTTTCGTCATTTCTTTCGCGATGACCTACCCTGATATTCAGTCTATAAAATTCCTCAGTATACTCCTTCACTGTCATCAGCTTCTGTCTCAGGTTCTACATCCTCCTGAACAGAGAAATTTGATAATCCCTGGGAATAAATTTTTCCTTCATCTTTGCAATCATCCTGTCCCAGCTCTTAACTTTCTGCTTGCCTTGGCAGTGCCTGTCAACTTGCAGTTCATCCCACCACAAGGATGCATGTCCTTTTAATCTCATGATGGCATGCCTGACCTTCTTATCCTCTTCAATATCTTCATAGTCAAAGTAAGTGTCTAGATCTCTAATCCAATCTAGAAGCTCTTCTACATCCAGATTTCCCTCATAAACTAGAACGTCCATTTTCACCTTTGTACTCATTCTTGCAACAGCTTTAAGTAAGCGTTCACTTGCTGCATCTTCCGCTGGGATTTCTTCTCCTCCATGTCCAACATCATCTTCATTTTCGGACTCACTGATATCTCCTACATCAGCTTCGCACCTTTCTATTATCTCCATGTCCTCCATTCTGGCATGAACATTTCACATTTCTCTCTCCATGTCTGTATTCTGTACTTGCCTACCTCTTTCTCTGGACATTTCCCTTTCCTCCTCTGGGTCGGGTTATTGTCTACCCCTTTTCCTTGGTGGCATGGTAAATTCTCCTTTTTCTCTGCTACAGAAAGAAAACAATATTTTCTAAGCTCTGATACCACTTGACGCAGGTGTGCCACCCAGGGCATGTCCGCTCACATGACCTTTTCTTCTTACTCGGCCTGAAGAACTGAAAATCTCTTCTATTTCCCTATCGGGAAATTTTCCTCCCACAGGAAACTCTTCATGGGATCTTCCCATACTCTATCGAGAAAACAACACTGGCCTTTTTGTTATCGGTCTTCCCACTATCGGGATCTTGACACCTGTGATGTTCCGACAACTTGGATCACTAATCCCCAATATCCGATGCGCTCCTTTGTTTCCTTAGCCCCACCTGGCTAAGCCGTCAGTCCACGCGACCACTCTCTATAAGACCTCAACCTTATACCTCTTTCGTCGGGGTTTTGGACTTCAAAAATCCCGATGCGCTTCCAGCCTCCATTAGTCCTCCAGGTTAAGCACTTGATCCACGTGACATCTCTTTATACGACCATAGATATAACTCCCATCGGGGTTTCGATCATTCCCATGTCTAAATACACACATCCTTAAGACTCGCGATTTCTCGAATCCCGACAAACCTTTTTCGCGATAGCCCTCCTGACTATAGGTCTTGGCCCATATGACCGTTAACCCGTGACCATGGTCTTATCCCCATCAGGGCTACAAAATTTCCAATGCTGCAAAACACTTACCCATGGGATCCCTGATTCCTCGAACATCGATTCTCCGTCAGGCTGACAACTAGCTTCCACTACGGCGCCTTCCTCCTCATCAGGATTTCGCGGTTCGTGAAACCAAAGTGCATAAACACCTTGTTACTGGGATCCCCGATATCTCGATGACCCCAACCACTAATGGATGACTCCTTGCCGGGACTTCTTCAATGACGCCAATTTCTTCCACACGTCCTCTCTGATGAATGGTCCCGATTTCTCCGAGAGAGCGGGACTTGTAATTTTCCCACTTTCCTATCCTCGGGAACTCTGATTCCCCGATGCCTTCAATCTCTACCACGTGTCCGACTGACGGACGACTCTAATCTTCCTTGGGCTTCAAGTTTTCAAATGTCGAAAAACATTTGACCATGGGATTTCCGATCCTTCGAATCCCGATGGTAACCCTCGTGCAACTCCTATCAGATCCGATGGATGACGGGTAACTGATCCAAGATACAATGGCTAACGACCCCTGGATATTGAACTTCGAACGTGACCGTAACCTACTTACTTCTTTGGTAGATCCAACGACTGACGGGATTTTTCCAACCCTCTCCACAAGATCCTAACCGTTGATTTCCTCTCTTTGGCAATTCCTTGAGAATGCCCAAGTATTCCTCCACTGAACTTGTCCTCCCGTGGTGCAAATATGCAACGCCTACCTTAAACACTCCATGGAACGAATCTTACAGTGCTCCTCTTCAACAAGCTCGAAAGTCTTATCCCTCCTGATCTTTCTCACTCTTTCAATCCTCAAAGAGGGTCCTTGCGCGCACTCCTTGCGGCAGTTCTCAATCACCTCTAAGTGTTGAGTTCTTTTGACTCTTCTCACGCCTACAGCAGCATTCCTTCAATATGTCTCTTAGATTCACGACTGAGACTCTCCTTATCCTGCGCACTCCTTGCACGGCTCGTATAACCCAATTTCACTCCTGGGTACAAGAGTTAAACTATCTGAGCCTTCTGTCAACGCAGTCCTTGCGGACGACTTCAACTGCACTCCTTGCAGGAATCCTTGCATAGATAGAGAAACAATTGAAACCCATTCCTTCTACCTCCTCTCAGACTTCAATCTCAACACATGAAATCATATACATAGCATAATATCAAATGCATGACAGGAAGTAAATAGTCATGAGCATAGCATTCAACACACATACATAGAGAATAACACGACAACCATGAATCTGAATCAACTTCTCCTATTAATTCAAGATATGTACATGGGTGTTCTTCTACAGTTCTCTGCTTCTCTCCTATGCTCTATATTCTTCTAACTCTTCCTGAATTATGTTACAATGCACAATGAGGGTGTCTATATATGTTCTCCCTCTTTTCTTCTAAAACTGTCTAATCTAATATTCAATTCTACCTACTTACATGTACTACTATAAATGCCTCTATCTACTTTCAGATGAGAGCAAGGAGCTCAAGGTCTGATTACATTTTACCAAGGCGCCTTCATTAAATGACCTCATTTATGTTTGGCGCATCAGCTTCAAGGGAAAATTCAAAAATTTGGTGTTGGCATGTGCCCAGCTATCCTTTGTCTTCTGCGCCGGCTCGCTTGTCTCGGGAGATGCTCCTGCATCACTTTTGGTCCCCAAAAGTTTACTAACCAGTCAACAAGATTGGGATAGGCCACCCGACTTGTCCTCTATCTCTTAACTATGTCTTGTGCACCTGTCTCATCAAGATCAATTGTAACACAATCATGACAAATGACAGCATATTGTTAGCCATTTGAACCCTATTATGTCTTACTGAAGCCACTATCATCCATGTAGATAGCATTTTTAATGATAGCATCAAAAAGACTACTGCAAATGAGTTGATATACTTGTAATATTTGCATGACATGAGCTTATCTTGAAGCAACCTATGATTGATTTTCCATTCAAAAATCATTTCTTGTTCCTGCTTAATATCAATTACTTCATTTGAAACAATTATTGGTTTGTTGCTTGCTTGAACTTCCTTCTTTAATTGTTCCATTGTTTGAAGTGTTTTATTTTCCTTAACATGATGAGCACGAACTACATAATATTGACCTTCTTTGGTTAATTGATATTGATTCTTTGTCCTGTAGAGAATTTCTTACGATCATATAAGTATGGACTACCTAAGACCATTCCACATTCACTTAATGACACTACATCACATGTTACCTCATCCACATACTTAGATGAAATTACAAATTTGATTGTGCACTATTTTGTTAGGTGCATTTGATGATTATTGCTTATCCATTTAAGTGTGCAAGGCTTACGATGTACTTGTGTTTTTAACCCCAATTGCTTAACCAATTATTCTGATATTAGATTAGCTTGAGATCCACTGTCGATTAATGTGTCTATCTTAGTGTGTCACATGATTACCCTTATATGAAACAAGTTACTTTTGCAATCAATGCCTTCACCAATTTTACTTGTTGTACCAACCAATGAGATCTTAGATTTGTCACCTGAATCCAATCCCAAGTCTATGGGTCTTGTTGTCGCAGCCACTGTTTTCCTTCCCTTCTTTTCCTTGAATCACTTTGGCCTCTTCTCGGGATGCAAATGCCAACATCTGTCCTCATCATGCCCCTATTTCTTGCAATGCTTACAAGAGGGCTTCTCCCCTCATTTCTCGCCACTGCATTTGCCTTTCTGCCATGCCATTTTCTCTTATCCTTTTTCCTTGAAGAAGATTCTCGTGATACACCTGCTTTCCCTGCTTCAATGTACGTATCTTGAACAGAAACCTCATCAAGGTTAGTGGGTCCAAACATGAATACATTATTTATTATATGTGCAGGTAAACCTCCTATATACTTCATAAGGGTTTCCTGTGTATGTAAAGGGATATCTAACGTCAATGTCATTTTTTGAAATCCATCTTTATACTCTTGCATTGTTTGTCCTTTTCTTAGTTTTAAAGATTGTCATTCCATTAATGTTTTTTCTTTATAACCCAAAGGATAGAATTGTTTCCTAAGTGCATAAATGAAACTTTTTCATGATGGAAATACATTACCCACTTGTTGCATTCCGTTTTGCAACTTTCTTTGCCACCAGATGAGAATGGTGCCAGGAAGTCTCAAAGATTCCAACTTGATTTGTGTGGCTTCATCCATGATCTATTGCACACTATAGTAAACCTCCATTTTCCTGACCCAATTGTAAATTTTCTCTGCATTTACTTCAACATAATATATGGGTAACTCAAATTTAACATCAAGTTTTAACAATGGCATTTCATTCTTATGTTTATGAACATGTTTATTTGCATTAGATTTAGAACTTGAACTTGAAGAAGAAGGAGAAGAAGGAGGTGAAGGAGGAATCTGAGGAGGATCCTCTTTCTCTTCACTTTTTCCCTTTGAATATTTGCCAAGAACTCATCTCTTTCATTCCAAGTAATCCTCATACAAAACTTTCACCATCTCCGACATAGCAAGGAAATTTTTTTGAAACTCTTTCTCATCAAAAGAAAGTCCCTCTTTTGATGCCATCTTCTCGCTGTGAGAATCTCTCTTTCTCAATCCAATTAATGGATTCTATGAAACAATATCGCCTTCACCTCGCTGTATATTTTCCCTGGTTAACATGCAAAACTCAAATCCAAATGTCAACTAGCTCTGATACCACTTGATCCGAAAAGATCTTTTAATGACTGTGGTTGAGTTATTTCTGCATGCGTTTATTAACCATTTAAGAAGATAATGAAAGAGGATGAAGATAAGAGAATTATATCACAGCCATAAAATCATATACATAACTGAACATAAGCAATAAGAACAACAAAACATAACAAGAGAAGTGATAACGGAGTTTGGCACAAAATTGCCTATGTCTCCGGGCCTTTGTCTCAGTGGGGGGAGGCTTCTTTATTAATTATTAAATTCCTTAAAAGTATAGAAAAATTACACCAAATGGATCTCATACTGGTCTCACCATTTTCTTCTTGACCTCAGAAATCCAACACAACTGACGGCACTGAAAAAGACTGAGTGTAGCTCCTAGAAATGGTCCACAAGCGTCTGCTCCTCAACAACTTCCCTACATAAAAATGGCTTTGGCTTAGATTTGATTTAGCATAACTCTAATATGATTGCCATCCATGGCCTCAAATAGGCCTGGTTTATATATATCTGAAGTTGGTTATCCTTCCCCAACTTCCTCCAAAACTCTAGGCTCAAAAAGAGCCCAATATCTCCCAATAATGGCCAAAAACTCCATTAACAGGCCTAAAAATCAAATAAAAATCCAAACTGCACAGTTCAAACCCACTTTTAAACATTAATATGGGCTTAATCCCCCAAATCAGGCACATGACCCCCTATTATTGGTCATATGCAGTTAAATTTGGCCAAGCGCTAGCCCCTGATTTTATGGTGCATAACATGTGACCTGGTCTAAAATAGGAAAAACCCATGCACTCCTTATCCATGGCCCCCCTTGGTGGTTGGTCTTATGGTTAAACAAACCATGGGCTGGGGCTTAGCCCTAGCCCCTTTCCTCCCTCCATGCAAATACATTACAACATTTAAATTTTAATGTGGGTTATATTTATTAAGCACCATTGTAGCGCATTGGCCATTCAGACCTCTACCAAAGTGCTTGACTCTTTCCAGAGGTCACAGGGCCGAGACCCATGAGCTCCATAAAAATTTTCCATTCAAACTAATGATGGGGTGCCACGTGGCACCCTTTCATTGGTCCTCCATGATGCCACATGTAATTGGTCCACAATGTGCCACTTGTCCATACTGCATTGATCCCTGTCACTACCCAGTCACCCTGTTGTCATGCCACCACATGTCACTATGTTGATGTCAGCATGGTGATGTCATGTTGATGTCAACATTGACTAAGCGATGGCCCTTAAATCTCGCTAGCCCCTGATTTTATGGTGCATAACATGTGACCTGGTCTAAAATAGGAAAAACCCATGCACTCCTTATCCATGGCCCCCCTTGGTGGTTGATCTTATGGTTAAACAAACCATGGGCTGGGGCTTAGCCCTAGCCTCTTTCCTCCCTCCATGCAAATACATTACAACATTTAAATTTTAATGTGGGTTATATTTATTAAGCACCATTGTAGCGCATTGGCCATTCAGACCTCTACCAAAGTGCTTGACTCTTTCCAGAGGTCACAGGGCCGAGACCCATGAGCTCCATAAAAATTTTCCATTCAAACTAATGATGGGGTGCCACGTGGCACCCTTTCATTGGTCCTCCATGATGCCACATGTAATTGGTCCACAATGTGCCACTTGTCCATACTGCATTGATCCCTGTCACTACCCAGTCACCCTGTTGTCATGCCACCACATGTCACTATGTTGATGTCAGCATGGTGATGTCATGTTGATGTCAACATTGACTTTTTGTCAGTTTGACTGTTGACTTTTTAGGTGTTTGAGAAAGCAGTCAAAGTGCGATAAATATCGCATATGACGTACATTTGAGGAAGTAAATATATGGCCAAAATCAGAGCGACGATCCGGTCGCATTGGAATTGGTTTCGTCCGATTCCGAGAAATTTCATTTTTGAGCCTTTTCTAGACCTGAGAAGCCTCCTGGATCTGATTCTGGATCATCCATATACTTCTGATCTAATTTTGTAGCTTCCAAAATTTTATCTTTCAGATCTGATTGGCACATGCTAATGGCTATAGCATGCATCTCATTCACCCTCCTACTGAGTAAATCAACCACCCTTTTCACTTTTCCTTTGATATGATTTATATAAAAATCATACTCATTGATTAAATCTAACCATCTTCTTTTCTTGGCATTAAGAGTTGTTTGTCCAAAAATGTATTTCAGACCACTATGGTATATCCTCAATTCAAATATTTTTCCCATGAGGTAGTGCCTCCACATATTCAAGGCATGAACTATGGTTGCCAAGTCAAAATCATGAGTTTCATAATATATTGCATGCTCCTTCAACTTCCTTGATTCATAACACACTACATACCCATTCTGACTAAGGACTCCACCCAGTCCTTCTTTACATGCATCGGTGCATATAATGAAATATTCATTTGGATCAACAATCTTTAGTACTGGAGCACTTGTTAATAACTTCTTCAAGTGTTGGAAGTTCCTTTCACAATCCTGTGTCCATTCAAACTTCACACCTTTATTCTGTAAAGAAGTAATTGGGTGTGAAATTATTGAGAATCCATCAATGAATATTATGTAGTAACCTGCAAGGCCCATGAATTATCTCACCTCTAAGACATTCCATGGTGTTGGCCATGTTTCAATATATCTTATCTTTTTTGGGTCTACTGTTATCCCCTCCTTGGAGATGAGATGGCCCAAATAATGAATTTGCTTCTAGTAAAATGAGCACCCGCTCAACTTGGCATACAACTAATGCTCCCTCAATACCTATAAAAATCATTCTCAAGTGTCTCTCAAAATCTTCTTTATACTTATAATATATGAAAATGTCATCCAAGAAGACAATGAAAAACTTATCCAAGTAATTCCTCAATACATCATTCATGACACACATGAAGACAACTAGTGCATTTGTTAACCCGAATGGAACCACTGTGAATTCATAATGGCCATACCCTATTTAGAAATCCATCTTGTTGATGTATTCTTCTTTAATTAATACCTAATGATAGTCTGACCTGAGATCAATTTTCAAGAATATTTTTGAATCTTTCAATTGATCAATTAAAAGGTCATCTATCCTTAGCAAAGGATACTTGTTCTTCATAGTTACTTTGTTCAACTACGTGAAGTCAATACAAAGTCTCAAAGTTCCATCTTTTTTATTTAAAAACAATACTAGGGCACGCCCAAGGCGACACACTTGGGTGTATATATCCCTTCTTCATAAGCTCTTCTAGTTGCATTTGCAATTCCTTCAGTTCAGGTGTACTCATCCTGTAAGGAGTCTTAGATACTAGAGTTGCTCTAGTAATCATATTGATGGAGAAATCAATATCTGTTTTGGGTGGAAACCCTGGTATATCCTTGAATACATATTCAAACTCCTTTAGGACTACGCGATATTCATTATTCAACACCTTATCTTTAGGTGTCTCTTCCATCTGCACGAAAAATATTTGGCACCCTTTTCTGTAATTTTTCTCTAGTTGTAAGGATAAAATTTCTTTGACATTTACTGCTTTGGGAATTCCTTGTACTATCCTTAAGTTTCCTTCCTCATCCAAGAAAGTAAATGTTGGTTATGGAGCCTGATTATCTTCTTGTTTCATAGGTCTTTTTTCCAGTCGTGTTTATACCCCATGAAGACTATACACCATGGAATACTGTACACCCCTCCAAGCGGGGGTGTTGCAAGGGGCGCTTACCCCTACAGGATTTGGGGGCTCATCCACCTGGCTAGGGGGTTTAGGGGAAAATCCCCTGAAGGAAAAATTACCTTGTAAATGTATATTGTAATTTCATAGTAAATCTGGACCGTTCATTATAAGGTCATAGATATGACGGTAGAAGTTATGTTAGGTCTTTTTTTCATAGAAGGAAACCCTATTTTATGAGGGAAATGTATTGCGGCTATGAATCATTGTGAATATTGTATTCTGAGAGAGGATACTATGAGAGAAAGAAGAGGAAGTTACAGTGGGTGTGTTTTAAGTTGTATCCCTTCATTTTCTATATAATAAAAAGGAAGGACCTGGAAATTTCTCTAGTGGACATAGCCCACACTGGGTGAACCATGTATATATGTGTCTCTATTGTATTGTGTATATTCTGTGTTTTATTTCAACATTTTTATTTTATTTTATTTCTCTATGATCCTATTTTTATAACAACTGGTATCATAGAGAAAGGTAACTCATAGGAAAATAGGGTTCCTGGTTCGAGTGGGAGCAATGGTGGAAGATGGAAAGTTTAGAGTCAAGAAATTTAACAGCCAAAATTACCAGTTATGGAAGATATGGATGGAAGATTATTTATATCAAAAGGATCCATTCCTGCCAGTGGGTGGAATAGAAAAGAAGTCAATGGCCATGAAGGATGAAGAATGGGAGGTTATTTATAGAAAGGCACTAGGAACGATATGGTTGAGCCTGAAAAATTCGATGGCTTTCAATATTTCGAAAGAAAAGACAACGAAGGAGTTGATGGACACATTGACTAAACTGTATGAAAAACTGTCAGCGTCCAATAAGGTATTTCTAATGAATATATTATTTATTATGAAGATGTCGGAAGGTGGGTCTATTGCAAATCATTTAAATGAATTTAATATGGTTACTAATCAACAATGTTCTGTAAAATTGGACTTTGATGATGAGGTCGGGGATCTTATAATATTGTGTTGATTGCTAGAAAGTTGGAATGGCTTGGTCATGGTTGTAAGTAACTATGTCTCTTGTTCAAACACTTTAAAATTTGATGATGTTGTTGGCGTTATCCTTAGCGATGAAATGCGATGGAAAAGCACATGTGGGACATCAAGTAATGTGTAAGACATGGAGAATAGGGGAAGACAAAAGGATAGAGGAAAGGGCTTAGGGAACCGCAGGAATTCTAGGAAGCGAATATTCAAATACATACTGGAAAAGATAGAGTGTTGGAATTGTGGGAAGAAAGACTGCAAAGCTCCAAAGAAACAAAGAGATGGACAGCAGGAGAAAAATCAGGAAGCAAATGTAACAGGTGATGTGTTACAAGATGATTTCATTCTTTATTTATATAATATTTTGGAGTCTTGGTTAGTAGATTCAGGAGCTTCATTTCATGCTACACCCCATAGGAAACATTTTCTACATTATGTTCAAGGTGATTTTGGACAGGTTCATTTGGGTGATGATGCAGAAAGGTAAAAATAAAGAAAAGGAATGGAAACCATTGGTTATTGAAAGAGGTAATACATGTTCCATATATAAGGAAAAATATAATTTCAACATGGTAGTTTGAAAGTGAAGGTTCTATATTCATATTTATAGATAAGGTGTGGAAGGTCACTAAAGGATCACTGGTGATAGAAAAATGAGAGAAGGTAGGTACATTTTATTTATGTACTGGTAATATTGATTCTTTTATCTCTTTAAATTCTACAAGAGTGGATACAACACTTTGGCATCATAGACTTGGACACATGAGTGAGAAGGGGATGCAGATATTTCACAAAAGAATTTTTTTTCTAGATCTTAAACAAATTGATTTGGATTTATGTGAGCATTGTGTTTATGGAAAACAAAAGAGAGTCAAATTTCTTAGAGTCAGAAAAGAAAAGAAGAGTGAAAGGTTAGAGCTTGTTGGGTGCAGACCTAGTCAGGGGAAATGGTTATTTTTATGAAGAGAAGCATGAAGGGAAGAAAGGACAGCTGGAAGGAAAAGAAGCACTTGTGAGGGAAGCATGCGAGATGCACATGTAAGGAAGACCTAATGACATTAGGGTTAGGGTTTTTTCAATGTATTGTAATGGCTTA
>JZKD02S1613669.1:84436-96722 GCA_000966675.3 Picea glauca
ATTTTGGAGTCTTGGTTAGTAGATTCAGGAGCTTCATTTCATGCTACACCCCATAGGAAACATTTTCTACATTATGTTCAAGGTGATTTTGGACAGGTTCATTTGGGTGATGATGTAGAAAGGTAAAAATAAATAAAAGGAATGGAAACCAGTGGTTATTGAAAAAGGTAATACATGTTCCATATATAAGGAAAAATTTAATTTCAACAAGGTAGTTTGAAAGTGAAGGTTGTATATTCATATTTACAGATAAGGTGTGGAAGGTCACTAAAGGATCACTGGTGATAGAAAAATGAGAGAAGGTAGGTACATTGTATTTATGTACTGGTAATATTGATTCTTTTATCTCTTTAACTTCTACAAGAGTGGATACAAAACTTTGGCATCATAGACTTGGACACATGAGTGAGAAGGGGATGTAGATATTTCACAAAAGAATTTTTTTTCTAGATCTTAAACAAATTGATTTGGATTTATGTGAGCATTGTGTTTATGGAAAAAAAAAGAGAGTGAAATTTCTTAGAGTCGGAAAAGAAAAGAAGAGTGAAAGGTTAGAGCTTGTTGGGCGCAGACCCAGTCAGGGGAAATGGTTATTTTTACGAAGAGAAGCATGAAGGGAAGAAAGGACAAGTATAAGGAAAAGAAGCACTTGTGAGGGAAGCATGCGAGATGCACATGTAAGGAAGACCTAATGACATTAGGGTTAGGGTTTTTTCAATGTATTGTAATGGCTTATGAGCCAAGAATATAAATAAGTAGTACTTAGAGGGTAGGAGGGAAGAGAGAGACTGGTGGAAAACAAGGAGAGTCCAAAATTTGTAAGGTCTGTAAGAACTGTACCATTCCGTAAGCTGGCGAGTTAGGGAAGTAGTGATCAGCTTGATCCCAAGGGTTAGATCACAGGCTTAGGATCCTGGTGTGATCTAGTGAGCCTCATAGGGATCGAGGAGCCTGTTGAGAGTGTAAGATCCAAGATTGTAAACACACGTGACATGACATATTACCGAACCATAATAAAGATCTTGAGAGCCAGATCTTTGTGGACGTATCCCAGGAGGGGGTGAACCAAGGTAACACTTGTGTTGTGTGATTGAAAGCATGCATTTGTATTGTTGTTAAGAATTAAATTCTCGATGAATGAATGAAGAACTAGTTAGATCTGATACTCCACATGCATGAATAGAATGAATACTTTAATTAGATGTTAAAATAAATAAATAAATATCACAAGGTACAACTATAGATCTTCGCTCATTCCTGGGCTGCGAGCACTTGAGTATTGCAACCACCCATAGAGTTATCTCATGTGAGACTGCACAGTACAACCTATGTGTTGAGTTGCCTTATGGTTTACTAGGGGGGCAATAGTTTTAGAGGGATTTTGTTGGGATCTTGTTAAATTTGAACCTCGTTCAATCTATGATAGTAAGGTAGGATGAATGTTGATAACTAATAAGTAGAATAAACAAATAGAAATAAACAAATAGTTATGTTGTCGGTTGGTTGGAACGTGATGGGATTGAGTGAATGAGACCTTTTAAAGATGCGTCAAAAGAATGAGATCAAATGACAAGACGTTAAAAGGAGAATCTAAAACGAGATGTTGAGACCATGGAACCCAACGAAGGAAGAGATAGAGAGTTGGTTGAAAACAAAGGAGTTGGAGTTTGCACAGAAATATAATAGAAACCCGAAGTTGACACCGCATAAATATTTGGACAAGTACGCATTCAACGACTGTCATGAAGTATTTTTCTATGATTTCCCGTATGTGTTGCAGGAGTGGATATAAAGGTTGAAATACAACCATCCTACAAATAGTATTAGATAGACAGAGTGGAATTTTGTAGAGATCGCACAGTTACAACAAGTTGATAATAAATTTATGCATGCAGTAGATTTCTGGTTAGACAACATTTTTGCAAGATTTATCACATAATTTGTAGTAGGCACAGTGAATTCTTACAGCGCAGCAGAGAAACAGTTCTTGAAGGGACCTGGAGGTAGGTATATAAGATCACTATATACTTCTATTAATATATTACTATATAACAAAGGTGTAATGACAATGGCCTCAGACAACTAAAATTCTTTGTGTGCATGGGGGAAGGGGGGAAGCACTGACAGGAGAAGGAGAAATGGAGGGAGAAATGGATAAAGGAAAGAAGGAGGAGGCCTTGGACCCAATATTGATGGACGAATACTAGATCAAGAAGATGATAGCAACAGTTGGAAGAACGCGTAGTAGAGTACCCTACCATTATAAGATGAACACTAAGAAGAGAGTCGTAGCCACAAGGGAGGGCTTCGAAAGTGATGAAGAAGAGGTAGAGGATCTTTAGGCTATGGAGAAGATCAAGGAAATACTATACATGATATATGAGAGGAATAAGAGAGGTCCAAGAGAGAGAATAGAAGGAAATACTCCTATCCATATCAGTGTCAGTGTGGAACCCATAAATCCATATGCAACTAATACAACAATAAGAACACCACCATTTAGACAACTGAATTTTGGGAGAATGAAAACAACAAGAAGTACATCTACACAAAGAACAACAACTAGGGGAGCTAGTTCAAGAAGCATTAGTCAAGTATCTACACCGCGTGGAGGTAGTAGCTCAACATTCAGGATGGCAGGATATGATCCCACCATTAGGTTACCAGAATTCAAAGGAGAAGCATCAGAGGACCCTAAGAAGCACTTGTTCATTTGTGAAAAGATCTGGGAAGTAAAATAGATCATAGTTGAGGACACTAAAATTGCGCGGTTAGATATCATGCTAAGAGATCGCGCAATGGATTGGTACATGAGCTTAGCTACAAACAATCCACAAGGGACAACCAAAACAATCAGAGATATCAAAAAGTGATTGATAAATGAATTCCAGAAGCCTAGCTCAGAGGATCAATACATGAATGAGATGATAGAGATTAGACAAAAACCAGGAGAATATATGTGGGATAATGACCAGATATTCAAACAATTGAAGGGAAAGCTAAAGTATGTCATGAAAGATTTGCATCATAGGAATATGTTTGTCAATTCACTGCTACCAAAATTGAAATACCCCTTGTGACAAAAAAAATTTCAAACCCAGGTAGAGGATCTGCAAGTAGCCCTACAACTGGAAGAGAACCAATATCAGAAGACTGACCTAGCCATAGAGGAGCTAAAGGAGGATCTAAAGAACTTAACATTCCATCTAAACCAAAACAAAGGTAAGGACAAAAGAGAATCTGTTTGTTGTACCACATGTAGGACAAAAGGACACCATAAGAATGAATTCCCAACATTTGCACAGTACATGGCAGCAGGATTATCAAACCTGTTTCCCATAGGAGGACTATGGTGTGAGATCTATAAGAAACAGGGGCATGATCCATATCAATTTCCAATTATGTAGAAATACCATACAGTACCTAAGAGTTCATATTGCAACTTTTGCAAGTTAGTAGGCCATAATGAAAAGGATTGCAGGGCCATGGCCCTGATGAGTGAAGGAACATCATATGCTTATAGGGTGCAAGAAGAAATGATGACCGGGAAAGCTGCACCACATTTTAACCCAGTAATGGCCCCATATAACACTGCACATCCGCAGTACACTACCACGCAGCCACACTATAATCTCACGCAGTATAACCAAGCGCCCCAGTATAATGCACCATGAGGAGATTGATATGGCTACATAGGTGGAGGAAGAGGAAGAGGAGGCTTTGGAAGAGGCAAAGGACCAGTGATATGCCACAACTTCCAACAACAAAGAAACTATGCAAGATAATTTCCACTTCCACCTGTGACATGTATGTATTGTCGTGCATAAGATCATGACAAGAAGAATGTCCCACACTATTGGGGAAGATCCAAGAAAAGAGAAATTAGAACAATCAAAATGTTCAGTGTATTTTGGTGGAAGAAAGGGATGACAGAAGAAATATCAACATAGTTACATGTGGAGGAGATAAGACATGAAACGACGTCGTAATACAAGATCCAACACAACACCAATGGGTCAAGAAGAATGTCAAACCAAAGAAGTAGTTTGATGCACAGAACGAAAAGGAGATATTCAAGTAGGCCACACAAGAATTCTTGAAGACAGATATTACATCGACATCAACTGTGCAACATACTCAAGAAGTACCAACATATGATATGCCTCCAGCACTGGATCACACCAAGGAAGCACAACCCTTAGGAAAAGTAAGTATGATTAAGGGTTTTTTGCAATCCTGTGTTAAATTACTAAATGATCCATCATCTATTAAAGTGTTATGAAATATTCTAGAAAGATGTATCATAGAGGTAAAAGGAAAGATGGAACATAAAATAGTTAATCATCTGCATACAAGGAGGAGAACAAGCCGATAATTCCGATTGAGCACCAACATTGGAGATTTCAACATGGGAGATATTATACTAGATTTAGGATCCGAGATAAATGTATTACCCAAGAAGACATGGAAATGTATGGGAGAGACCACATTAGGATATTCACTTGTTCAGCTAAAACTAGCAAATCAACACAAAGTTCTACCAATTGGAAGACTAAAGGGGGTGACAATAGATCTGGATGGAATGTGCACTAAAGCCAATTTCGAAGTGATAGAGATAGTGGATGGCACAACACCTTATCTGGCATTGCTTGGCTTGGATTGGGATTTTGAAAATTAGGCCATAATCAACTTAAGGATGAGGAAGATGGAATTCGAGTCAGGAGAATACAGAGTCATTACGCCATTAGACCCATCAGAAGGGGAAAGGTTTGTAGAACCCACTTGCCTAGACCTGGAGGAAATTAACCAGTTGTATAGAACAACCACGCAAGAAAAATATTATGTGAATCCAACTATAGATGGAGTACTCAGTTGGATAAGTATCACATCATGCACATTGGACTCAAATACTGGGTTAGAGAACTGGAAGCAGAGGTTAAACGAAGTCTCCCCAAGAAGATGTGCAAGAATAGACCGTGAAGTAAGATGGGTAGGTATGGAGATAAGGGAACCTCCCATATTCCATGAGGTGAATGACGTAGAAGAATTATTAACATGATATGAATATGAAGTGTTATAAAATCAGAGGCTCAATATGGTGGGGTGCGCACAAAGAGACAGTCAAGGACTAGTACCAATGTAAGCAATTACTTCACATCAGATTTGGCGTAGAACATGGAAGAAACCAACTACAAAAATATGATGGATGGGGGGCACTAGAAGAACACTTGGAGAAGTGCAGAACACTATGGAGGATGACACCACCATAGGAATGGCCTCATCACTTTATTCACACATTATAAGGGGTTCTAGAAAACTAGTATACAGACCAGGAATTGCGCAAAGGAACTACATACTAGACAATATTACAACATAATTTTACAGTCACTTTCTCATTTGAACATGAGAACCCCAACATTGACTCATCACTCAAACAAATCAGAGGGGTGATATTCATTAAAAAACCGGAAGTTGAACTTATGACAGAATATCAACAATAGAATACATAGGCAATAAGAGAACTATTGTCATGCTACCATGTACAAGAAGAATCACCAGATGAAGATGACCCGTGCAACATTCAGATAATGAAAGTTGAAGGTGAAAGAGAGGTGGAAGGTCCACCTCTGAAATCAGAAGTATTTGTTGTGTCGATCAAGGTGAAGAAATTCAACATTGGGATAGTTAGAATCCCAAAATGGCCAACACTGGAGACTACTGGGATGAGAAAACAATAGAAAGCATAATAGAGTTACTAAACCAGTACATCAACCTGTTCCCAACAATGATCATAGAAATGAAATTCATAGAAGGAGATCTAGGTGAAATGAATATACCTCTTAGATCTGAGGAAATACCAATTAGACAGAAACCATATAGACTAAACCCAGTATATAATAAAAAAGTGAAAGAAGAAATTGACGGGATGTTGGAGGATGGAATCATAGAACCAGTAGAAGAATTTGAATGGGTAATCCCTATGGCAGTTTAGGAGAAGAAGCAGGGAGGGATAAGAATATGTGTCGACCTAAGGAAGTTGAATGATTCTTTCCTACATGACCCTTTCCCTACTCCTTTCACAGACGAGGTGTTGGAGAATGTAGGAGGCCAGGAATCTTACTCATTCATTGATGGATTCTCAGGATACCATCAGATCAAGATAGCTCTAGAAGACATGTACAAGACCACTTTTTCCACAGAATGGGGATCCTACCAGTACATAGTCATTCCTTTTGGGCTGAAGAATGCACCAACAATATTTTCTAGAGTAGTCATAGATGCATTCAAAGAATTCATCCACCAGTTTCTAGAGGTATATTTGGATGATTGGATAGTCTACAATTTGTTGAAAGACCTTGTAGATGTGTTGAGACTAATGTTATAAATATGCATACAGTGTCAAATATCGCTAAATATCAAGAAGTGCATCTTCCGAACACCCTTTGGGATACTATTGGGCCATATAGTATGCAAACAAGGCATGCTAGTAGATCCTGCTAAGATTGCAGTAATTGTTAATATACCACTACCAAAATCAGTACATTAGTAAAGAGAAACATTGGGACACACATGATACTACCAAAAATTCATAAAAGGGTATGCACATATCACTACGGCAATGGAGAAATTATTGAGAAAAGATATCAAGTTTCAATGCAATGAGGTCTATCAATGAGGATTGGACACTCTTGAAGAGAAGATGGTAATCACACCAATACTAATATTCCCGTACTGGGAAAAGACATTCCATGTGCATGTAGATGCATTAGCCATAGAACTTGGAGTTATTCTAGTGCAGCCAAGAACAAGGGAGTTAGACCATCCTATAGAATTTGCTAGAAGAAAATTATCAGAGTCAGAGCATGATTACAATACCACAGAAAGAGAAGGATTATATATGGTCTATCCAATTCAGAAGTTCAGACATTACTTATTGGGAAAACATTTGAAGATGTTTATAGATCATTCAGCTCTCAAATACCTAGTCAATAAGCCAATGTTGGGGGGCAAAATTTGTAGATGGTTATTGTTGTTCCAGGAATTTGACTTCGAAGTGATAGTCAAAATAGGGAAGTTGAATGTAGGACCTGATCACATATAAAGGATCACCAATGGAGAGGAACCTACGAACCTAGAGGAAAACTTTCTTGATGTAGAGTTATTTTCAGTCCAAGAAGCTGATGAATATTTTGCGGACATCATTCAATACTTGAGTACAGGGACTGCGCCACAATAATTCAACACTATGCAAAAGAAAAATCTGATAGTCAGAGCTGCATACTATCAATTTATTGTAGGACACTTATACAAGATGGGTGCATAAAACATCTTGAGAAGATGTGTACTAGAACATGAAAGACCTAGGATTTTAGCAGAGGCCCATGAGGGACTAGTAGGATGAAATTATGCAGATGAAGCTAATGCGCAGAAGGTATTGCGCATAGGACTATGGTGGTCGACTGTTCACAGACATTCAAAGGACTACTTCTAAAGATGTGATGTATGTGAGAGGGTTGGTAAACATAATAGATGGGATGAGATGCCCCTAAGGCCACAAGTAACCTTGCAGGTATTCAACAAATGGGCAATAGACTTTGTGGGACCAATTAACCCACCAACAAAAATATCATGAGCAAGGTATATTATTACTGCCACATAATGCTTAACAAGATGGGAAGAAGTAGTACCAGTAAAAGATTGCAGCGCAGAGACAACATCACACTTCTTGTTTGAGAAAGTGATCACTATATTTGGATGACCAAGGATCTTGATGAGTGACCAAGGCACTCACTTAATTAACAACACTATTAAGGCTATGACTGAGGAATTTGAAGTTTATCATCAAAAGAGTACACTATATCATCCTCAAGCAAATGGAACATTGGAAGCCTTTAATAAGATCCTAGAGAATGCACTGTGTTAGCGATATTTCTTGTAACGGAAGGAAAATGAGAAGAAATGGGTTCAAAACCCACTTACCCTAAGTTTGGGATGTAAATGCATCCATCTTTAAACGGAAACCATATCTGGACGGCCAAGATTCGTGCGCCCAGATCAACGGTGCACATGGAATTTTGGAGCCCCCCCGCCTTTCTACCTTTAAGCAGAGGAGGGGGGGGGGTCCGAAATTGAGGGCGCACCTCTCCAACGGTCGCGATTGAGGCACCCGGATCAACGGAGTGCAGGGTGATTCCGGACATCCACTTCCGTTCTGCGTTTGATCAACGTGGGGCCTCCCCCTCTGTCGTGTCATCTTTGTACCGTCCTTCCCCTTTGCCATTTGTTCCCTTCCTGGTCGTGCGATGGGACTCGCTCCCTTTAGCCCTTCCTCATTCGCTGCCATCTATCCACCTTCCATATTCTGAGAAATGTAGTCTCTCCCCACGCCTCATCACCCATTTACCACCCGCCGTTTGTCCCGCTCACCTCCACACCCACTCGTCAAGCCGTTTAGTTATTCCAAGTGGCAGCACGAGAAGTCTTCCACATCACAGAAGTACCGAGTTGACCGGGCCATCCTCAATCCCGATGAATCAGTTATTGAAGCAGTTGGTGGTGGTTAGACATCATCTCCTCCATAATGGGAAAGTCCGGCAAAGAATTAAAGGCACGCCGTTTCACCCACGAAACTGTCAGAGAGTTTGATTGCGTCCGCCAAAGTTGCACGATCATTCGAAAATTGCAGCTGCAGATTGTCAGAGGCCATGCAGACGCAATGTGTTTAATGCAACATCTCGATTTTTTTGTTGTTGTTTTCAGTATATGTAGGCGTTTTTGCCATTTTTTGTATCTATCGATGGTAGAGAGAAGCTCCCGACTGTAAAGTTTTAACAACCATTTTGGTTTCTGGGTTATGCATCTGTGTTTGAGATTTCTTGTTTGATGACAAATAGTTTCCCTTTTCCATCTGTGTTTCGTCTCGTGCCAGAGAGTTCATGATCAAATGCTTCGTATGAATTGACACAGTTATGTTATGATAAATGATTTATTGTTGCATTGTTGTTTTCTCTGGTTTCCTGCATTTGGGCGTAAGAAGATCTTGCCCTCAGATGCCTTCTCTCACAGTCTGTTAGAAACCTGATGATTATAATAGACCCTTGCACCCTTCTTGTATAAGTCTTCCACCTACTCACCTTTATTACAACTCACTGTTTGGAGTTTCTCTAAGACCTCACTCGCCCATGCATGCCTGGCCTAGTTTCAGAGTTGAGATGATATTGTTCTGATTTCATTGCCATTTGATCAACCTTTTATAAACAAATCGTGACATTAAACTAATGGGTGTTAGGCTCAGCTTCTGCAAGCAATTCAGGAGTGACTTCTAACGCTAACATTTCTGGCGCCGTTGCCGAGGAGAAAGTTGAAGATTTTCCCTAGGTAGAACGACAACGAGCTTCTGATTCTGAGGGTGCATCAGATATCAGAACCCTTGAAGATTGCACTTTCACTTGGCGACTCCTCTGAGGTCATTACACATGGTAATCCCTCTGTTGCAGTGCCTCTGGCTACACCGGGTAGCACTGAGGAGACACAAAGCTCAGTTCCGGTATTTGACGGTGAACGAAGACTGGGCACACTCATTATAAATAGCATTCACCTAGCGACTCCACATTTAAAGACTCCAATGAAGGTGATTTTGTTGACAAGAGGAAGTCCATGTCGAAGGGAAAGACCAGGTATCAGTTTATGAGCTTACTACACGAAGTTCTTTATTTCTTTAACAACTCATTCTTCTCTTTCCCTTCATTTATAGAGATTTTTTTCCTCTGCTTTGTACATTCTGATGTCCCTGAGCCTCCTCTTATCCACTCAGCCTTGGAAGAAGAAATCATACCCTCTTCTTGTGTTGTAGATACTGATATTGCACCTTCGCCTCTGCCTATCCTTAAAGATGAGATCTGTATCACACCTCCTCTTCGAGTCGAATGCCCTTGTAGTCCTGAGGAGGTTGAGGATAATTCACAGTCTTCTCAGACCTTGCTACCCCTTGTTTTTCTTAATGAGCCCTCCCAGCCTCTCGTTGAATCCCATGATCAACCCACCGCTTTTCAAGTAAAAATCAGAAATAAGTTGTTTAAACCTCTGAGGCTACCGTATCACCTTAACCCTTATCCTCATGATTTCTTCAAGTATCTTCCTCGATTTTCTGGGGAAGGTCATGTTACAGCTGAGGAGCATATGGAGGCCTTTGAGACCCTTATTGATCAGTTTGAGATCCTTCATGAAGATGTTGTCATGAGGATGTTTTCACACTCAGGGAGTCTGGAGATGTTGCAGTGTGGTTTAGGTGTTTGGAGGCCGATTCTATTGGTCCCTGGATCGAACTATACCATGCTTTTTTAAAGGGTTGGGGTGAGAACAAGTCCCTTGATCAATATTGGTCCGAGTTTAATGCCTTGAGGAGAGGGGAAGATGAAGCCTTGGTTATTTTCAACAGAAGATTTCTTAGTGCTTATCATAGCATGCCTATTGAGATCAGACCCACAGAGACTGCTGTTATGGTGTACTATATCATGGCTCAGCACCTAGAGCTAGTCTTCCTCCTAAGAGAGAGGAAATCCTCATCATTGATACATCTGTTTGAGGATGCTATAGAGGTTGAAGAAAACATCAGGGCCAGCAGGTGGACTCATAAGCATGCAGATTTGCATATACAGTAGGAAGGAGACTATCAGTCTGTTTCAGAATCTGAACAAGGATATAGCAATTATGGATCAGATCTGGAACAAGAACCCAGAAGTGGTCATTATGATCTAGATCCTGTTGCTCCTTTATTTGAATATCATCTTTCTTGGGTAGAAGCTACAACTACAGAAGATCCAGAGTGGTTTTTCAAGGAGGGAGAGGGACATTCTTTTGTGAGCAGAGAAATTTTTGCAGAGGAGCATCCTGGTCTTCTAAAGCGGCCAGGATTCTGTCATAATCCCCATGATCCTGTGGCCATATGCATGGAGTCCTACATTTCATATTTTTTGAAATGTTCTAATAACATTAGTCCACCAATACTCACAGGTGGGTATTGTCTTACGAAAGATTTCCAAGACCGCATTATAGAGCATGTTCCTTTATTAATTAAGGAAAGGCCATGGGTGGAAATCAACTCTACTAGGCTTGCAAGAAGCACAAAGCAGCATAAAGCGGAAGGAAGACAACTCATCTCCTGTTCAAAGCCTGTTTGTGGACAGGTTTCATCTGGCATTGGCCAGCCCGCATCTGTCCTCCACCCACTTGTGCACTCTGAAGGCAGGGAAGACAATTTTCCAGTCTTCAAGGTAGATGCTCTAAGCAACTCTTTTGAAGATATTATTGAAGATTTCTTGGATGCGTTGGAACCTGCCCGCGATGAGCCTGTCGTCTCAGATTTAAGAGAAGAAGCCATTGTGGAAGAGGATTGTTCTTTCTTCCTTCATCAGATTTCCCATAATGTATTTACATTTGGGATTGAAGAGAAGGATCGTGAGACCATTCCTTTTTTACAAGATGGGGGAGTGCCAGAAGAGCCAGAAGAGCATTTGAGCGTGCATTTCATTGTCTATCCAGAGCCTGTTTGTGGGTAGGTGTCATCTAGCATTGGCCAGCCTGCATCTGTCCTCCACCCACTTGTGCACTCTGAAGACATCATGCCACAGGTGAACAACCACGGAGGACAAGAGATGTTTTCTGACCAACTAAATTCCCCTGGCATTATATATTGTGACCCTGTGGGGTCTTATATGGAGTTGTGCTTCCCAAAGGATTTGGAGCCTATAAATCTATTCCCCTTCTCAACTTTTGGAGATATGAACATCATGATTAACCTCATCTTCATCTGGCTATCATACCTCCCTAGCATTTTATGGAGCATCTGCGGTAAATAGAAGGGACGAATCACCAAGCAGTATGGGTGGCTATGGTGGAAATTTTCTTTCACCTAGCCCCATGTAAAGGATTTTATTACCTTAGGGCTGTACATAAATAAGCTCCTTGGAGCATCTATGTTTAGTTTGTTTGTTTTTTTACTTTTCGGCATATATTTCTCAACAGGGGGTGTGAGCTCGACTCCATAGCCCAACATCAAGGCACTAAAGTTGCGGAAGGAGTTCTTAGAGCATCACAGGGACAACTCTATCCCCCATGGAGCCAAATTTTAGCGATATTTCTTGTAACGGGGTGAAAATGAGAATAAATGGGTTGAAAACCCAGTTACCCTAAGTTTGGGATGTAAATGCGTCCATGTTTAAATGGAAACCATATTTGGACGCGCGCGCCCGGATCAACGGCGCACATGGAATTCCGGAGCCCCCCC
>JZKD02S1613669.1:98111-117096 GCA_000966675.3 Picea glauca
ACATATCAAAAGGAAAATTTTCAAGGAGGGAGACCTATTTTTGGTGTACGACAGTAAATCTCTTCAACACCCAAGAAAAATCAGAATACATTGGTTGGGACCATATGAAGTAAAGACTGTCATAGATGGGGGAGTTGTATAGTTGAAGGATTTGGGAGGAAAATAACTCAGAGGAATGATCAATGGGAGTCGACTGAAACTGTATAGGGACAGTCGACTTCCTAGCATGTAAAAAAAAACACACACACACTAGACAACAAAGGATTGGTCACAACAACAGAGGGGTTATTGCACAAGACACCAGAAGACATCCAAAAACTAAAGTAGAGGTAGTGCAATGAAAATAAACGTTCACGCGTAGTGGAGAAACAACATAGAGTGCACTTGGAAAAGTTTGCACGCTGAAAAAAGGACCAACGGTTAGAAAAAGGAGAACAATTGGAAAAATGGCGATTACGGAAAATAGACGCCAACTGGTGGTGTCTATCAAAATTGAATGACAAGAATGTTCAATGCAATGTCACATTCATTCTACCAACTGGAGACGTCAATAGAATTCAATGTCAAGTACATAGGAAGCACCAATTGATTTAAACCAAAGCTCGGGTAACTTATCCAAGAAATTTCACACAATTTCTATAAAAGGAAAGCACGTGGGTAACGAAAGGGTTATTTTGAAATTGAGAAAGAACAAAGTGATAGAGTATACATAGAAGTGAATGAGTGAGCAAGATTTACAGAACGAACTAGCTCGATGGAAACCATCTTCACCACCATGGCACCACCCAATCTAGGTGCATCGAGACAAGCCTGTAGAAGACCTCGAAGTAACCTCAGAGCACCACAACGGACATAGGGAATCAAATAGGAACCCACATGGAATATCAAATTCTTCAACTTGGGCAAAATCCCTTCACCCAATATGGAACCAGCGAGCCCCACACCTGTGGTGGAGAAACCCAACAAACAAAAGAAGTTGGCATGGACATTGATATGCCGACAATGGGACAGGGCCAGTAGGCCAAGGATGCAGGAAATACTTTTCACCCTGAAAAACCCTGATGAGGTCCTGAGGGTTAATGGAACTGTCCCAAACTAGACAGAAGTGGTCCTACCAGGAAGGTCACAGACAACAACGTCGGAGCAACAACATGAGGGTATAGTAGAAGATGTCATCGATCATCCAAAGGCATATACATAGGATAGAACAATGGAGGATGGAACCTTCATTTAGCCACCATAATGAAAGGGAAAGTATCTAGTAGCAAGATCACCATGCACACATGATGCAACAACTATAGTCTTACCACACATTCCGAAAGGGGCACATATCATGTCTAACCTATTAGGATGCATAGAAAAACTACGGTACTCGGACCACGATGTGACCGATGTGGACAAGTTCCGTGATTTTGCAAGCCAAGTTTACCTGGACACCATGAGTATAGGACCCTTCGACAATCCAATTTTACAACCAAAATAGTGGGCAACCCGACTGGCCAACACCGGGATTCTAAACCTATTGGATATCCCACATTTTGGAAGGGGTCGTGACATAAACAATTTCTTCAAGCAGTTGATGGAAGTCACCCACATAGGGTACCTATGGGTCGAAGATCCTGTCTCGATAGACATAGAGCTCATTGCATTTATTACAGGGATTCCATCTTAGGAGGAGAGTCTCGCGTAGTACCTCGATGACAAGACAATGAAGAAGGCACTTGCAGAGGATATGAATAAGACTTATGGAACATAAAGAGGGTTGCGCGAAATAATCATCAAGTGCATTAGTGATGTAACAACAAGTTTGGCCACCAAAATCATGGAATCCAAGTTGCTCAGGAAGTGCCACAAGGAGGAATTCCCTGTCAGGGTCGTTACGGCTGCATCACAGTGCCTGGAGGGAACTATGCTCAGCTGGGACCCATAATTATTAAACATATTCCTTGAGGACTGAAAAAACGTGTAGGACCTGGGGACAAAGTTTCATTACTCTTGGATACTCATCTTGATCGCCCTGATTGGATGGAGGGAGCCTAAGTATACTTACTTTTGTGAGTGAACTAGACATTACCACACAACATAGTAGGTAACATTGGGGACCACTTTGGACTCCAAAAACATAAGTGAAAATTCAAGCATGTTCATGGGGTATTACAACGACCTTCAAGAGATAATTTCCAGCACTTGGTGGATTACTCCAAAGGTGGTCACGCAATATCAGGACATCTCCAACTTCAAAGAGACCAGGCATACTGTATGAATCCAAGCACGAAGGGATCCAGAGAAAGAATGGTTATAACTATGATACTGCATCAAGGAAGAGGATGTAGAGATGGCCATCAAGGATTGGAAATATGACTGGATAGTTCCACTTCTGACTCAAGAGATGCCCAGAGAAAAGGAGGCTACGACAGGGCAAGATCATACACCTGTTGGAGATAAAGTTGTGCCCAATAAGCCAAAGCCAAGTCATAATCTGACACAACAAAAGAAAGGAGGGGCACCAAATAAAGGTACCCAGGCGGGGAAAAAGGATGCCACCTAGGCACCAAAAGAACGGGAAAAGGGGATGAGACAACACAAGGAACCACATCAAGTGCTACCCAACAAGAACAAGGCCAGACCAAGAGGCTGATCATACACACTGGGGGTGCATGCAAGAAGGCCAAGTAGCATAAGACATCGCCGGAATATACAATCACCAAGGATGACGCGGACCTCATGGCTGAAAGAGTCCACGATTGGGCAGTTGAGGAGTTTGAATATGCCCAACACCAAAGGGACCGAATTAAAGACGAGCTAGATGAAATGAGGTAGGTCCTAGTGTAGATCAGAGAAGTGCAGAGGGAAGGCATAGGAATAAATTATTTCTCCGCAACATCATAAGAAGGAGCCAAGGTTGCGTTGAGCGAACAGGATATGATCCAGACGATAGAACAAGCGAGCATGACTTTCCACTTTACACCCAGCATGGTGTGCATGGATGAGATTGTAGGTCAAAAACCCTTGAAAGATATAATGTATATACATTTGGTAATGGGGAGGATACCAACCAAGGCACTATATAAAATAAAAGTCAGTGTCATGTAGGAGGAACAGTCACACGCACACATAGACACAACAGAGTTGCAACACACAAAGGGCAGTAGAGAGGAGTTGGATTTGGTGCTTGAGAAAGTCAAGCTCAAGACCAAATATGAGAAATATCGCATGGATAGGATCTAGAAGAGAGTGGATGTAGCCTATGACAGACTTCCAAAAAGAGTGCAAATATCATACCCCACGACAATGCATAAAATTGATCAGATTGTGAAAACAATTGATCAATATAGGTAGGAGATCAAGAAACTCTGAAAACAAATCATTCCTACCACTCTCCTAGAGGTGAAGGAACAAAGGAAGAAGGAAGCAGTCGAGAAGATAGAGGAGAATGAATGACAAGTCAGCGTAGTTGTCGACTTGTTTGATAGAGCAACATAGCTATGGACAAAGTTGGAGGACGATCAGAAAGTCCAGAACTGGGACCAAGAAGAGGAAAAGATAAGCGCAACTATCCAGGACCTCAAGTAGAGAAAAAAAATGATGAAGATCATCGAGCACCTCAAAGGAGCACAAGACATGAATAATATGCAAGAAGAGCTAATAGTTGCACAGACACAGAAGAAGGATAGACAAGCTCAAATGGAACCTCTCCAAGATCTAGCAGCAGAGGTCATTGTGCATGAAGAGGAGGCAAAGAAGAACATGGTGCAAACTCAAGAAAAATGTATAGAAATGATCAACGAGGACATCATAGTGAAAGGGTTGGACGTGCTCAGAGAAAATACCATGCAGGTTCAAAAACAAGCAAGGGAACTCACAGATAAGTTCCATACTCTCGTAGGAGTTGTTGAAGAAGTGCACAAAGCTTAGGTGGCTAGAGATGAGCCACATGTCAGTGTTGGGGGCCTATTGGACGTAGACCCAGTTAGGGGAAAAGGTTTTTTTAGGAAGAGAAGCATGAAAGGAGGAAAGGAAAGCTGGAAGGAAAAGAAGCATGTGAGGCGTGCATGTAAGGAATACCTAATGACGTTAGGGTTAGGGTTTTTGCAATGTATTGTAATGGTTGATGATCCAAGAATATAAATAAGTAGTACTTAGAGGGAAGGAGGGCATAGAGAGACCGGTGAAAAACAAGGAGAATCCAAAATTTGTAAGGTCTATAAGAAATGTACTATTCCATAAGATGATGAGCTAGGGAAGCAGTGAGAGACTCGATCCTGAGGGTTAGATCGTAGGATTAGGAGCCTAGTGTGATCTAGTCAGCCTCACAAGGATCAAGGATCCTTTTGAGAGTGTAAGATCCAATATTGTAAACACATGCAGAGTGACATATTACTGAACTATAATAAAGAGCTTGAGATCCATATCTTTGTGGGCATAGCCTAGGAGGGGGTGAACCATGGTAAAACTTGTGTTGCGTGATTGAATGTATGAATCTATATTGTTGTTAAGAATTAAATTCTAAATGAATGAATGACTAAATAGTTAGATATAATACTCCACATGCATGAATAGAATTATTTCTTTAATCAGATGTTAGACTAAATAAATAAAGATAATAAGGTACAACTATAGATCTCCACACATTCTCGGGCTACAAGAACCTGAGTATTGCAGCCACCCATAGAGCTATCTCGGGTGAGATAGCGTAGTACATCCTGTGTGCTCCTTTACCTTATGGTTTACCAGGGGGGCGATAGTTTTAGAGGGATTTTGTTGGGTTCTTGTTAAATTTGAACCTGGGTCAATCTATGACAGTAAGGTAGGATCATCGTCGATAACTGATAAGAAGAATAAACAAATAGAAACCAACAGAGCTTGTGCATACAAATGTATGGGGAAAATATCAGGTATCATTATTTGGTGGATGTCATTATCATGTTACTTTTATTGATGATGCAAATAGACAAACTTGGGTTTATTACATTCGACAAAAAACTGATGTTTTTTATACTTTTAAGAAATGAAAAGCTTTGGTTGAGAATGAGATAGGAAAAAGGTTGAAGTGTCTCAGATCAGACAATGGAGGTGAATATTGCGGCAAGGAATTTGATGATTATTGTTCATACCATGATATTCGTAGAGAGAATACAGTTCCAGGAACACCACAATAAAATGGTGTCAAAAAGGATGAACGGGAAAATCATGGAGCATGCAAGGAGTATGAGATTGCATATTGGTTTTCCCTTACAGTTCTGGGAAGATGTTGTATATATTGTTGTTTACTTAATAAACAAAGGATATTCAATCTCTTTGGATCGTGGAATTCCAAAGGAGGCATGGACAGGTAAAAAGGTAAACTATTTTTTTTTAAGACTTTCGGTTGTGAAGCATTTGTCCATATTGATAAAGAAAATGGAACAAAGCTTGAGGTAAAATCCAAGAAGTGTACCTTTATTGGATACGGTGTTAATGATTTTTGTTATCGTTTACAGGATTATGAAAATCACAAAATATATGAAAATCACAAAATAATTAGGAGTAGAGATGTCATATTCAATGAGAAGGTCATGTACAAAGATCAGTTGCAAGGAAATAAATAGGAAAAAGAAAAACTATAATACACAGTGCTTGATGAGATAACTAAAAAATAAATTTTAAAGGTACCATAAAATCAAAATGTACAAAAACAGGAGCAGTAGGTACCTCAAACTCCTACAAGTGTTGTTAGAAGATCTACCAGCTTAAGTATACCCCTTGAACGATACTCTCCTTCATTGTATTATTTATTGTTGACTGATTTTGGTGAACCATAATGTTATGAAGAGGCAATGCAGGTAGACACTAAAAAGAAGTGGGAGCAATGCATGAAAGAGGAAATGGTTTCCTTGGTAAATAACTAGACTTGGGACTTGGCACAGTTTCCTGTAGGAAAAAGAGCATTGTAGAATAAATGGGTTTACAAGTTGAAGGAAGAAACTAGAAGAAGAAATATGTACAAGGATAGACTTGTTGTAAAGGGGTTTGCACAAAAGAAAGGTATAGATTTTTATGAAATATTTTCTCCTGTTGTTAAGATGACTTCAATTAGGACTATTTTTAGTCTTGTGGTAATAGAATATTTGCATCTTGAACAGTTAGATGTAAAAACAAATTTTCTCCATGTGGATTTGGATGAAGAGATTTATATGCAGCAGTCACATGGGTATGAAGTCAAAGGGAAATACAATTTGGTATGCATGTTGAAGAAGAGCTTGTATGGCCTAAAGAAATCTCTAAGATAGTGGTATTTGAATTTTGACAGGTTTATGACAGAACAAGGTTATAGTAGATGTCATTCTGATCACTATGTTTATTTTAAAAGGATAGAAAATGGAAGCTATATTATCTTTCTATTGTATGTAGATGACATGCTTGTTGCAGGGTCTAATATGTAGGATATAAATGTGCTAAAGAATAAATTATCTAATTCATTTGCAATGAAGGATTTGTGTGTTGAAAATAAAATCCTTGGTATGAGAATAACAAGAGACAGGAAAAATCGCAAATTGACATTGTCTCAGGGTGAGTACATAGAGAAGGGGTTGGAGAGGTTTAGAATGCATAATTAAAAACTAGTTATTACACCTTTGGCCAGCCATTTCAAATTAACCAAGGAAATGTGTCCCAAGACACAGGAGGATATAGAATACATGTCCAGGGTCCCTTATTCATCAACAGTTGGTAGCTTGATGTATGTGATGGTTTGCACAAGACTAGATATTGCACATCCAATGGGAGTTGTGAGAAGGTATATGAACAATCCATGCAAAGAGCATTCGGAGGCATTAAAGTCTGTTAGCACTAGAATTCAACTCAAGACTGCTATTGAGTCAATCCTAGCACATATTGTTTCAAAATATTCAATAGGGGCTTTAAGATGGATAAATCCTTGCTTGATTTGAAAGGAAATAATGATCTGATCTGTTAAGATCACTTACCTAGGTGTAGGAAGTCTAGTAAATAAAACTAATGGAAAAAGACTTAAAGTTTTAGGTGATGTAATTAAGATAAGATAGAAAACAAAACTAATAAATCCACCAATACACAAATATTTTTCTTAGAGAGAAAAGACTTCACCTTAACTCTGAAAACTCAGAAACATGTCTTCAAAATAATGTTAGGCGAAAATTTATACATCCCTTTCAACTTAACTGAAATAAAGTATGTTTGGGTTAATCCTTTAACTTTATCTCTCTTATTTAGTTTTAAACTGGCTAGTTCGCTCAAGGTTGATCCCTAAAATTTAAAATCCCTTATAAAATATTCTCAATAGGTGAAGATGTATTGAAGATTGAAAGAAAAATAGTTTCAAAGTATACTAAAAACTTATGAAAGACCTTTCCTTTGAATATCTTAAACATATATCATCCTGTGTATGTTACATATAAGTTGATTTTCCCCCACTTCATGTATTAAATTATAAGACAGATGGTGAAAGGAAATTCATAAAATGATTGCCCCCATCTAGTCCAAGGAAAATGGTAAAAAGAAACTCAAAAAATTGATTGCCCCATTTCGCCCAAAAAAAAGAGATGATGAAAGGAAATTCATTAAATGATTGCCCTCATCTCATCATTTAAATGTTAAATTACCAATTGAAGTGGTGAAAGGAAATTCAATGGTAGAAGTAGATAACTTCACTGGGGTACTAAAAAGGCTTGTTGGCAGTGAAGAAATGTCTATGATATCTGTATGGCTGTCATACATATCTACATGATATACTATAACATATAATTCCTTTTCAGTAATATTTACATTATGAACCAGTGAGGGATTCCCCTAAGAAATCATGTTAGATATACTCTACCTTGATGCAAATGAAATCGATCAAAGCTTGATATTTAAGATAAAGTTACTTTGATTATCTTAAGCAAATCCGAATACAGTTTTAAGAAAGAGGAATTTCAAATAGCTTAACTGAAGGTCGTGATTCAATGTGTTTTAAGGTTTTCTAAGTTTCGTTTGAAGATCTTTTTCTCAGTATGATCCTTTTCTGAATGTGTTTCACATAAATGCAATAATGACTCCATTTACCCAATAAAGGCACTTGGTCTATTGTTCTTCTACGTCTCACAGGGAGACGTGTTCCCCATATAGAGCCTATGTTGGAACACATATATATTTCTAAACTTTAGACTTTAGATATATTTCTTTCCCAATTAAAATAAGAATAAAGCGTGATTGATTCTCATCATTGATGAAGTTTTCCATTTGATTGAACGACCCTTCTCCCAAGGTTTCTTTAGAGCCACCTAATTATTAAAAGGGTCAAATCTCTAGAGAATACTTTGGAGTTTCGAGCTTTGGAGTTCCGCACTACAAGCGTTTCAACATGTCTCACCTTCAAAGTCTCGATAACTGGAAAGCGTTCGATGGATCCTAGTCACCATTTACATGTATACCTTCCTAAGCTTTAACACATCACTGCGGGAAGTGGCCCTTCGGGAAAATGACAGAGATCTAACTTGTAAATCTACAAAATGCAAAGTTTCAAAATATTAAACCTTGGTTAAATAAACTAATCTCGATTAAAGGTTAATTAATAGCTTCGCACAACTAGAGTTCGGATATTCACCATCCATTGCATTCTAAATTCACGAAGTCAGAACTCCCAAAATTCCGTAGACACTAAACAAGGTTAATTAAATATTAAAGGCAATTAGCAAATAATTAATCCCTACGTGATTTCGAGCTTCGAAAATCATATATCAAGTTATTATCGGATATCACGAGGTATGAAAGCCCAAAAAGAATTAAGGTTAAATGTGATTAGTTATTGGATTAAACACTATTATCTCATGTTAATTTTTTCGTTAAATCGTAGTTTGGGTAAATTCAAATATTATTTCACATATCCCGATCATGAACCACCAACCATTAATGGAATTAATAATCGATCTATGGAAATGATTTCAAATAATATCACGAAACACTGCCTAAATCTTTTCATTAAGGAAAGTGAATACATTTTCAGTAAAGGTATACACAAATTGATGCACTTAAGGTGAAAAAGATATTGAATTCTGAATTCCATTTGCATTTTCAAAAAACAACAAGTCTGAGAAAGATAAGAAGTTTGTGCATTTCCTATAACAGGTAACAAAGTTATCAGCTCGTGATATCATGGCTCCACGAAAAGAAACTAAAGCGGTTGGGGAAAGATCGAGCTCGAACACCGACGTCCTCTCCGACACTTCACCCAAAACCATAGATATAGTGAAAACTTGGATGCAGGTATTTGATATTCTACAATACGAATTGATCAACTACCCAGATGATTCGAGCAACAAGGAGACTGAAACCCAGGCTATGAGACTCAAATATGTTGTTGAATCAGAGTTTCATAAAATAGTTATGTGACCAAGGCTCGTACCTTACAATGATATGATTGGTTGGGCACTGGAGAATGTCGACATCTTGACCAGGAGCATTTTCAATTCACAAAAAGATGCAATTGGGTCTTTCTGACTAGATCATTTCCAGGTTATGTACAAATTGTCCTCAGTACTTAATTACATTTATAATGTCGCTTTACTGATGGATTTCGACAGAAAAGAATGTGCACAATATGGGAAGAATTTACCTGACTTGATCAAATATTGATACTCACGTCTTGAGAAATTTAGAGCAGACACCCATGGCGTATATGAAGTTGCATCATTAGAACCTCACATGATGTATGTAGCCATGATGTTATGTCGACATTTCGGGAAGGAAAACACTACCCATTTCTTATTTCCATGGGTACCAATCATGCATACAGTATCAGAAGGGTATTCCTTCAAATGGGCCAAAATATTATCAGATAATTTGGTCAAAGAAATCAGCGAATATCAGTCATTGAAAGCCAAAGGGAAACCAATCCCATTTTACATGTCGACATACATTATGGATATCATTTTCTTTATGATGCCATTTCATTTGATGGGTTGGATATGGAATCCTACCAACGCTGAACCAATACATTTCTGTCACTCCAAGCTATGGGAGGATAAAGAAAAAGATTTCTTTTATGAAATCTGCAACTATGTGGTGGTGTCGATGCATATCGCTATATACGGTTTCCCACCTCCTAGGATTTCAGACAAGATAGTGGCCAACCTGGGAAAAATAGTGGATTGGTACATTGAAGAACATTTCTCTTACATAAGGGTTTTTGGATGTTCCGTTCCTCTGCATGCCTTACCGATGTTTCTACCAGATTGATTGGTGTGCTGAGAGGTAGCACATCAAACTGTGCTAGGAGGAATCAGTAAAGAGCTAAAGGCAACACAGAAAAAAGTGTGGCCCACCTTTCCTTTGCAGGTTCGTACTTTATCACTATTATATTTCAGCCACTCAAAGGTAGAGGATGAGGCCCTAAAGGACATTCAGCTTGTAAACATTGAATTCAAGAAACATGATCCCCAGAAGGTTGTGGGAAATCACATGGATCTTTATAATCTAAGGAGATATGAGCACAGAGATTCACCACAGGATGAGATATTTCGAGGAGACATATCTTATCAGGGAGTGTTGAGATGAGTACAGACTCTAGCTCCAAACAAATTAATCGAGTTCTATAATTTTCAAAGACACCGAAGAAACAGTCTACCGAAAGTCTTACAGGGAGAAGTCCCGACATCTCCAGCCATGCAGGAAGTTGGGACTCAGAATTTAGAAACAGGAAGTTCCATTGGAAAAGACATTCAAGAAAATTTGGTGAAAACATAGGTTTTGACACAGAAATCAAATACTACGCCATCGAATCAACCTGATGATCAAACGAAAGCTCAAACTGAAGTTTTGATCAAAAAGGGACAGGATGCATCATTGTCTACACCAGAAAATACGGCTACTAATACAATAGATCAACCATAGACCACCCAAATAGGTCACCCTATTATGTCTTTGACCCCTTTATAGACCAGTCAGGGGAACCCAAATGCCGAAGTAGTGTTTATAGAAGATATTACTCCTATTTCGGTTGAAGAAATGCCCCCTTCCAACCTCTTCTTCAGCAAGAAGAGGAGGGTTGTAGTAAAAAGAGAAACACACCAAAAGGAGGGTGAAACTATCAAGAGGCACAGGGTTCTATGTGATGGATAGGCATTAGAGGAGGTGGAATTTTATATGGAAGTGACAGACACATTGAGAGATTTTTCCACAACAAATCAGTATTCAATTGGGAATCTGAAGGAACAACTGAAGCAGAAGGATATGTTTGTTAGATATTTTCAAAACCAAATAAATACATTGTCATAGAGTGTAAGAAATGAGACAAATAGGGGTTTTGAGTAGATTAGAGCCTGTGACAGATAGGAAATTCAACAACTCGAAATCAGTCTTGATGAAATGCATAAAAAATCACAGGCAAGTAGAGAACTGGCCATTAAATAGGGAGAGTTTGTCAAACAATTGTAGGCTAAAATAAACTTGACTGATAACACGACAGTAGATATGGTGGTTTTCCAAGCCCAAGCATTGGAGGTACACGAGAAACTGGAATCCCCAACAAAATGTTTTACTAAAATAAAATTTGTTCAAAATTATTATCGGGTGGTAGACCATTCTTTAAATAACATTTACTTAAAGGAGAGAGAGGCCTTTACATCTCGAGCTACTTTCCAAGAGGAAGTTTTGTCATCAACAAAGGAGGAAGTAGCCAGGGTCACTAGATTGTGTCTCTCAGAGCAAACGCAGGGTGATATAATACTGAAAATCTGGGAGGCCAATCTAGTTGAAAGTAAAAGGTTAGCCTAGGAAGTGAAGAAAACTTGTGAAGGAGCATTTTCTTCACTCGACAAAGAGTCACTGGACTTCAAAAGGGATAGTATATTTGAATCCCTGGGGAAAATTGATATAGCAAGAAATCAACTTATTTCCAAGACAAGCATGGAAGAAGCTCGGGCTGCGATCCAACAATTTAAACGAATTGAAACTATCTAGATTAATAAGTGGATAATCAATCCTAATTTATGACTACAGGCTATATCATCAGAAGCAAGGAAAATGTAGGATGAGATGCCTCACATAGAAAAGAAGCTATATACTTTTGAGGAAAATGACACAACATGGCATTCCAAATTAGTGGTGCAGTTCGTAGGTAGATGTGTTCAGTGTGTTGAACAAGGGAAAGCCAACACATCTGGAAAAAAATGAGACAATGTGTGCATACCATTTAGACAGGTCATGATTAGAGGCCAATTACTTCTAAGCTCAAGGACAAGAAAAATAAACGTCTCTACCAACATACGAAGAGACAGAGAAGATGTGAATGAAACTCTTTAAATTTTTCATATTGTAATATTTATTATTTTTTAAATTATGAGAATTCCAATCGTTTAGGGTTGAGAACATTTTTGTATAAATACATAGTTTGAATACTTAACACTAGGCTGCTTCTTGCCGGATGTAATAGAGAAAACTCTCCTTTTGTGAGAATTAATACAAGTGCAGACTGAGATTCCAACCTTTGTGCAGTTTGAGTTATGTGCTTCTCCCGTATCTCATATTTTTAGATTTTCTTTATGCCATTCCTTGATAAGTGAGTGGTTGCAATTTAGTACTACTACTACTGTAGTCACATTTTATCAGTTGTTTGATAAGCAAGCATTTTTTCCTCTGTATTTGCTACAAGTAAATACAATACTTGTGAGCTACTTGGATTATTGTATCTTATATCCTTTCAAGGGTGCATTCTTTATTTTTCTTCTACTGTGAACAAGGTAAGATTCATCTTGCATTGATGCCTCATTTTGTTTAACATTTTTGTAAGTTTCTCCCACATTATTTGATTTTATAAATCAACTCAGAGGAAAAAAKAYGGCCTCTATTCTGTTCTGTCATTAATTTAATTTGAGGATTAATTCTTATATAACTAACGRAAGAAAAATCACCTTTCAAACATGCTTTTATATTCCCGATKCCTAACATTATGCTTTGAGCCTTAAGTTTAATCTCAAGAACAACACATCATTACAAATATTGTATTCTGAGAGAGGAGACTATGAGAGAAAGAAGAGGAAGTTACARCGRGTGTGATGTRGGTAGTATCCYTTCATTTTTTGGGTAATAAAAATGAAGGACCTGGMAATTTCTCTTGTGGACGTATCCCACACTGGGTGAACCAYATATATATGTGTGTCTCTATTGTATTGTGTATATTTTGTGTTTTATTTCCACATTTGTTTTTATTTTATTGCTCYGTGATCCTGTTTTTCTAACAAKAAATGMTTTGTTATAACATTCTAGGAATGATGTTGGTCCAACCAATCSATACCAATTAGAYAGTCATAGMAACCTAAATGTATGATGTTCAAATCCATGTTGGTGTTCAGTCCATTMAAATTCATTGGACATGYTTTGACCATATCATTAATATTTATTTTAGCTCCTATAGCTAGCTTCACCATCCAAGCTTTTCCAAGATTACTTCTTGAAAAATGAAATCTTTCCACCATCAAAAGTAGGAGGCTTGATTTTGTTTATTTCCCCCTTAAGTTCATCTACCCCAGTCCTCTTCTTATGCTTCCTGACAGAACTTGAACTACTACGATCTCTCCTAGCTGAATGCCTTGGAGAGTGATGGTGTTGTTTGCCAACACTTCTGTTGCACATTGATAATCATCTCTTATCATGAGACTTATGGCCCCCTAATCTGCTTGACTCATTTTTATTATCCATCTTCTTATCTATTTTGTCCATGCTCTCCATCAAATTGGTGTTGAAATCTTCGTGTTGCTCCTTAGATTTCATAATCCTTTCACTATCATCTTTATGAGTCAGGACATCCCTTTGCAAATTTTTTATGGTTTCTACCAAGTTCATGATTTCTTCATTACATTCTCCATGTCCATTCAAATTTGTACCTTCATTACCCATATGGACATACATTCCTATGATCTCTTCGTCATTGTTGTAAACCCCCTGCACATCTTCCATGATTCTAAACTTGTGTTGATCCTGTTATGATCTAATTGTTTTTAACTCTATAAAATGTGCAGCCAACAAAATTTGTTAGGCTAAACAACTAACAAAACCATGAAATTATGTACAGTTTTGTTTCCATAAAACTTCAGAATTCTTTCTTCTGATTTCTTGGTAAGATTGACTGCCCAATTAACTTCGCATGCACTACTTCCCAATTATAATCCATAGTTAGCATGCGTCATCTTTTCATTTGTAATGCTAAAATGTAGTGCATATATTGCATGTCGATAACTAATGTGCCTATTTTTTTGTCGCACGCCAATCTTCATTGAGCACAATTTTCATGTCGCACATCAATACTCTGTTGAACACCACTTTTGTGTTGTACACAGATACTCTGCATGCACTACTAGTACTACACCACACCACGTCAGGGTTTAGCATTTTCACACTGCACACAAGTAATTATACCTTCGAGTGACGTGATTATGCATGCACACATACCAATGTTGCACGCACACCAACAATTCAAACTGCATTCTACCAATATTTTGAGTGCACATCTTGTGCATCATAATTCTACCCATATGACACATGCTTTCACCTTGCGATGAAAAATTTAGCGCTCTTTTATGCACACACCACCAATTATACCTGGCGCAGTGTCAAATCTTAGTGTACATACCCTTTGTACCATATTGTTTTTTGCAATGCAAAATAGGTAGTGCACACATCTGCACAATATCACTTTGCCACATCATCCATCTCATCTCAGTGTGTTGCCCAATTTTAATGCACAGTATTTTTCACCTTGATCTTTCTGTGCACCATTACTACTTAGTGCACACACTATTCTCAACACTTAACTGATTTTTCCTGATTTTGGTGCAAAAATTGGGGCTTTTTCTCAATGGTCACCCAATTTCCACCATGGACTTTCTGCAACTATGAAATTTGTTCAATTTCACTCCAATACATCCAAATTCAACCTCTGCAACAACAAATTCTTGTGTGTGCATTGGTTGACATTTCTAGTGTGAATTTTCCAATTCATTCACGAATTGAGAATTTTATTCAATCCATCCACTCCATCTATTGTGGTTTCTCTGTAGTCTCAAATTCAACTAGTTTCTATCTGACTTTTCTTAAATAGAGATTAGAATAAGGAATATCTCTTCACTTAACCAAATTTCCCCAAATTATTCATGAATTTAGCAATAGAAATTGGGGCTTTTACCCAATTCCCCTTGATTGCTTCCAATTTCCATCATGGACACATTGTAACTGAAAATTCGACCACTCTTGAATTCAATTCACTACAAAAACTGCTTCGACATGATGTTAACTCGGCCCATCTAGGATCAATATTGAAAACTGGGCTCTAATACCAATTTGTAAAATACCCATGTTACCAAACTCTGCTTTGATACCAATTTGTAACATCCCATGTTACAAATCTTCTCTGATACCAATTTGTAACATACCCATGCTACCAAACTGTACTCTGATACCAATTTGTAACATCCCATGTTACAAATATGCTATCATACCAATTTGTAACACCCCCAGCCTCATGTTGGGCAATTCCACTTAAAACTTTCTTGTTCTAATACCAATTTAAAACATCTTCATTACCAGCAACAACTCAACCCTGTTACTCTGATAATAAATCCGATACAATTAAAACATAAAACTACATTCTTCCATACACAGTTACAAACACTTTCATAATAGAATTATACACAATCATAGTATAATTAACCCATGAGAACAATTGCATAATTACTACTGCAAATATAATTTAACACACAATTGGCACTTATCTTTGAATTAAAGACACCAAATGCGAGCATACCTTCCATGTTGTTGTCAGCCTTAGTTGTTCATAAATCTAACCAGTTGGTCACCCTCAAGCTGGGGCTAAACTCCACTTGGGTAAGGGTCCCCAACCATGTTAAAGTATCTCTCTCAACAAGAATTCAGTCACAAAGAACTCTAACATAGGTGACTCAATTACAGGAAAGTCCAACACATATGCTAATTCACGTTGACAGCCTATAGTCTCTCATTCCCCACATGCTTTTCCCACCCTAGCAAGCATGCCCCTTCTCTACTTAACAGTCCTTCGGCTACCCCACTTCCCTTCCAGGGCTTCGGCAACAGGCTGAACATGAAGTCTCAGAGCCCTGTCATTGTAGTTTGGCACCTTGAGAAATAATTCCCAACAATTCTTTCACCATGAGAGACTACAAATTCCCACAGGCCTGACAACCCACATATTCTATATAATAACCCACGGTCTCGACAACCCACCTCTTCAATCTAATAGCCCATGGGCTTGACAACCCGAATCTTTAGTCTAGCTCTCCAAGCTAAGCAATGTACAGGTATCTACAACACTAATCAGCAAAATACAGGTCACAATAAAAGTTGGGTTCAATGACAGTCAAAATCGCCTCTATTACATAAAATTTGGGTCTAGATCACAACTATGTTCCCCCTTCCTCATCCTCGAATGATCAAAAAAAGGTGAAAAAGATCCCAGAATGGACTGAGTCCAAACTATTTGACTGGATGTTCCCAACTTGACACTTGTCCCATTGATAACTTCTTTTGGACACTTATCCCTTCCTTAGGACTTAGGATATAATAATATATCTTTACTTTATTCTTTTAAAGAAATATTAATATAGTATTCCTTTTCGGGTTTAATCCCCCTTTAACCCATCCCCTTTAACCTCAGCTAGTAGAGTTTACGACCCCCATTCTCTTTTATGTGGTGGGTCTTCCGTAGGGATTTATTTTCATTATATTAGCATCTGATTACATTTACAATCTCAGTACAAATGTAATGATCTTTTTCATCTAGGCTCAATAACCTCAAAATATAAATCTTGCGCATTAAACCAATGCATGCAAAACTTTTGGGTTGTGCGCACTCTTCTTCTAGTGCGCCAACCTCGCGCGCTTACATAGGTGCACATTACAACATATTGTATATACAAAAAGGATTCTCTGGCCTCCAAAACCTATGCACTAAGCCAGTGTGTGTTGAATCCAAGGTTACACGCCTTTTACTTTAGTGCGCCATCCTTTCGCACTTACACTTGTGTGCAATGTATACGTTAAATTGTTTCACTTTTTGTGCAGCATTCTTGTGTACTTACACAGGTGTGTTCCAAACATTAACTGCGTGTTGTTTCATTTTACAACTATGCACACTCATTTGGTGTGATATTATCGCACACTAACTTAATGTGTGCAAAACCAAACTAAAGTTCTTATACTATTTAGTGCGCCATCCTTTCGCACTTACACTTGTGTGCAATGTATACATTAAATTCTTTCACTTTTTGTGTAGCATTCTTGTGTACTTACACAGGTGTGTTCCAAAACATTAACTGCATGTTGTTTCATTTTACAACTATGCACACTCATTTGGTGTGATATTATCACACACTAACTTAATGTGCGCAAAACCAAACTAAAGTTCTTATACTATCATCTCACCAACTTATATGTGAATGACAGTTACATTCATATGTACACTTGGGGTTCATCCTAGGGGTATTACATAAATCCTCATGGAAGTTCTATGGAAGTTGGAAGCCCTCAAGACCAATCTGCACGATGGTCTACAAGACCTCAGTGATAGTTGTCACAATATTCAAGGGTCCTTGGCTCGTATACAGGAGGGATATCTTATGGCAGACATCAAGGATGAATATAATCAAGAACTATATGCTTGGTATGATTTTGAGGCCGATTGTGATGATTTGTATATGGAAATTTGTCATTTTTGGGATGAAAACCACTTCCATCTTCTATTTGATGACTCTACTCCACCTCTTGTAGATCCCATCCTGGAGAGTACACAAGAGCCTTCTCTACATATTCTTCTTCAGTTTTATTATTCTCTAGTAGTAGTGAATGCATTGTTATCCAGTTCTACATATTTCGACCCACATCACCAATGTATATCTTTGGAGTATCATTTTTAGCTAATTCTTGAGTTCTAATATCTTCAGCATGGAGTTCACATGAGCACTTGAACATGGGAGCCAGGTTTACAGTGACAGTTTGACTACTTCAACATGGTGGCTCACATTTCTACATGGGACTCAAGTTCTCTAGTCTACTTCAATACTATGGTCCACACTTATCCATGGGACCCTGGTATATGGTTTTACACCCTCATAACAAGCGTTGAAGACAAGGATTTCATAAGAAGGAAGAAATGTAGTGTAGCTAGAGAAGTAATGGGTGGGGCCGAAGGGACCATAGTGATAATAACAGATTCCATTCAATCTAAGGTGGATTAGGTCCACTATATTATTAAATAAGTCCCACTATGGTAGTTAGATATATTAGTATGAACATAATAAATGTAAGAGGACTTACTAGAAGGTTCTACTTCTAGAAGATTCCTCCTGTAGAATGTTCTTAGGTGGTTGGTAGCACTATATAAAGGGGTTCAAGCAATGTAATGGGATATTTTATTAGGAGCATGTAGCTCATTAGGAGGTTTCCCCCTCGAAGAGGCAAGTGACTAGGAGAGGATCCCATCCATGATAGGATCCATTGTGTTATCACCTACTAATTTGTATTAGTTTTTTCCCAAAGCGTCTTGTCCTTATGCTATTTTTCCATTCAGAATATCAAAAATTTTCACTAGCTCTGCCAATATCCCATCACCTAAATCCTTCACTCAATGATCATCCAAAATAGTCGTGTCCTCCATAAGTCAAAAATTTGACAAATATCCCAAACCTATGCCTAGCCTTAATGCTTATCTAATTCCCTTAGTTCCATCACTTCATTTATTTTTACCCTTATTTTCATATTCCCATTGAAAATAAACAATATTCCTTTTACTAAGCACCCTTATCCTATACACAAAGTCATGTGTTAAAGCCTCATATGCCCAATGTCCTTAGAAAATAGAAAAAAGGGGTTTATTATTATTAATATAAATATTTTTATATTAAAATATTTATATTAATATTTAATCCAATATTTAATTTATGGAATCATGTCAAATCATATC
>JZKD02S1613669.1:122908-146977 GCA_000966675.3 Picea glauca
TAATATTTAATCCAATATTTAATTTATAGAATCTTGTCAAATCATATCATGGGCACGAATCTCAATTTATAATGTGGAAAAGTCAAAGGTTGGATGGAGGGCGCACATACATGTCTGGGATTGAAGTAATGTATTTTACCAAAGACCGTAAATTGGAAAAAACACACAGTAAATGTTTTTTCACACTGAATCAGTAAATTGGAAAAAAAACATTACACAGTAAATATTTTTCACAAGGAAATAGTAACAGTAAATGTTTTTTTACAGTGAATGGTGAATTGAGAAAAACAAGACATGGTTTTGAAAGAACCACGTGCATGAATTAAATTATGGAAATTTAATTCTACAGGATAGAAAATATTTGAGAATTATTTTTATTTCAAATATATTATCCCCAAATGTTTAATGAGAATATGGATAAATGCAATTATATTTTAAAGATTATGAGTGACATTTCAAAAAGAAAGTGGCAGAGGGAGCTGGAGCGTCAGAGGAATCTGTAGGGATCATGAAATGTTTTTTTTCTGAAAACTGTCATTTGTAATCATTGTAGAAGATGGAACATTTCATTTCAATTATTGTAACCAGTTTCACACTGAAGGAACTCAAATTGTATAAGTATTATAGGTTTTGAGTGTATTAGTGGCAGGCATAAGTGCAAGGGCACAGTTCTGGTTGTTCTAAACTCCATTGTAATTTTCTCGGACTGAATTGAATACATATGCAGAAGCATTTTGAACTGTTTATGAAAAGTTTCTAATGGCTATGATATGAGTTTTGTCTTCCTTCATTGTTTGTATTTCCCGTGTTCTTTTATTCCATTTGCACATTCTTCTGTTTAAATTGAAGAGTTAAAGGCCCAGAATTCATCATTTGATGCTCTTGGCTTAAGCAATTTAAACTGTCTATATGTTTCTTCTTAGTTAATTCAAAATTCAATCATGTAATGCTATGATGCAGTTATCTGTTTCTCTTTCCTCTTACCTCTCTAATTAAATTCAAGTTATAACTCAGATTCATTGCCTCATTTAGCCTTTATCCTCTAGAGAGTTCAATTGGATGACCATTGTTTTCATTCAATTTCAGAATTTTGACTCCATAGCCCGCAATGTTCCTCCCCTTCTTTGCCAGCAACTTTATTAAACCCCCAAAACAAACCATATCTAGCCACCGATTTCCAAAGAAGCGTCAACTGACACAAGAGAGACCTCTCTTAGTTGAGCAGGCTAGTGCCTCAACTCTAAAGCTGGTTGAAACGGTTACCTCTATCATTTGTCTATCAGCCAGAGAAAATTTACTATGGGGGGCCAAGGGTTACTATGACATGCCCTAGCCTCGGCCAAAAGTTGTAATCCTTGTATAGTTCTTTCGAACGAGCTATCGTGCACCCCAAATGGAGATCATATGCAAACGTTTTTCCCCAGAGAAGTTGACGTAGCAACTAACCACCTTGACACCCACAATACTTTTGGTGTTTCATCTTCTAAGGTTAGGGTTTTGATGTTTAGGGTTTTCTCCTCTTTATTTTTTATTCTTAATGATAAATAGTCATTTTCGACCTCTTTGTAATCATCTTTTTGGAGAATGAGCGTAGTTGACATCTCTTTCTCTTAAGAGATAAGCTACCACCATTCTAGCCAGTTTGTGTTCTACAATATTCTGTTATTTTATTCAATAATAGAAGTTGGGTTTCACTATATTTCTGTTTTGTCTACTGTATTTTTGTTTGTATATCATTCCGTTCTCAATATAATTTGGATCAAGTGCAATTGCAAAACATTGGTTACATTCTTCTGTAATATGTTTCAAAATAACCCAATCATATTTTCAAGCACTTACTTTTTCCAACAACGAAAATAAACCCCAATTTCCAACCCATATAAACCTTATAATTTTAAAGACCTATGTAAATGTATTCATCACAGAATAATTGTTTGAATGGGAGCATATGTTGGTCAAGATAAAAAAAACCATGGATCCAACTGTACACTCAACTATGTATCTTAAATCGATAAATGGCATAACAAAATGAGACATGTGGCCATTATGATTAAGTTATGCTCCAAGGAAGTGATTTTCTCATCATGGAACAAAAAAATCATAAATCCAAATTCTTTGATGGAAAATGATTACATTGAAACAAGAAAAGAGGGTTTTGTAGAACATCATCCTAGTGTTTACTAATCATTTTAAATATTATCAACGCTGAGATTAGGGTCCAAATTAATATTAATTCCAAAATTTCAAATGGAAAACACCTCCAAATGTTGGGATCCATAATCATTTGAAGAAAATTCCTAGAACCGAAAAATATGTGCAAGATTGATAGAACTGCTATATAATGAAGACTAAAACATAAGACAAAAGGAATAAACACAAAAACAAGTGAAAATAAATATGTTGTACTAATAATATAAAAAAAAGGTAAAGTCTATGGAGGTATACATACCGTACCCCCCTCTATATTTAAACTTGTGACTTCTTAGGAGGAAAGACTTGTTCTTAACTATTAGGCCCACAATAAGGGGATGTGCAAAGCTACCCAACTTTGTAATGGAATTTAAGGCTTGGTAGGTTACATTGGCTTCAATAAATAATAATAATAATAATCTTTTTTTAAGGTTATAACCAAGCATATATCAATTGATGTATTTGGTGTATGAAACCCTCTTGTTTATGGGACAATAAGAACCCCTTCGTGCAATTATTTAACTAATGAATTTTAACCTATAACCTCCAAGAAAAAAACAAATATATACATATTTCAAAATTTAATTTATTTTATAAAAAATGATAATAAATTATTGAATTTCAGTAAAATTTATAATTAAGTAAAGTATATAATATATGATTTTTTTTAATTTTTTTTTCTCTATTTTAAAGACTTATCCTAATAAATTAAATAGGTAATAAATGGTAAGAGGCACCCTTATAACAACCTTTCTATATACATCAATGAGACGGATACATGATTTTTAATGTTCAATCATATGGATCGATCATATACACCACATGAATTTTGAAAAAGGAATGCATATTTTGATAATGACACAACCCCACTTAAAGAAGCATTGCACGATTCGAGGGGAGTGCATTACCAATTAACCCTCGTACCATCATCATCGAGGGAGTCACATTCTCTTTTGCACTATGAAAAGAAGAAATAAATTTAGAGCAGTGATTGAATTTATCTGGACATATGTTGGTCCGGTTTTTCATGTCAAGTTGGTCTGGTTTTTCATGTCATAGTTTAGTAGTTAGAGAAATATAATTTTGTCATTGATATTTTAATATAGAAATATAGTTTAGTTAGTTAAATTTTTTTACTAAGAATGTAGGTTACTTATAGAAATAAAAATATTTATATATATGAAAGAGACAAATTTGATCAGTTAACTTAAAATAAACAAAATACAAATTTATATAAAAACATAAATAATATAAATATGATATTTATATTAATCAACTTTATATAAAAACAAAAATAATACAAATATGATATTTGCATTAAAATTTTATTATTCTTATGGCCATGAAAATACCTAGCTTTTAAGTTGTGAGGATGGGAGGCAGACGATCAGATGGGGTGCCCATAACACGAGCCCTTGTGTCAGGAAAGTTAGGGAAGGCGGGCAACTCACCCACGTTGCCATCGTTTGTTACGAGGACAGGATAAGTCAACAAGTGGGCTGGCAAGTCGTGATAGAACTCTTTACTCACATATAAATCCCAGTTATTTTGGGCGATCGTATTCACCTTCCTGATGCAGTCTAAGGTTTGAGGTTGAAGAAAGAGGTTGTCTAGCATGCCCATGTGTTCATACCATAGTGACATTCTGAAACAGTGGATCTGCCCTCTCTGTGCTTTCCCAGCTGTGGATAAGTAGTGGGGCTGGTATGCTCCCATTGCGATTTCAGAATCTCTTGCACCATCCATAGAGCGCTGGTTGATGTTTGCAGATCCAACAATGATATACTCATCGTCCACTGTGGGAGGAAAATAAAGATATCAGTAATTAAACAATGAGTAAGATATCAGAAATTAAACAATGAGTGTTACCTATCATCATCTTGGAATGCACATAGATCATGAAGCGTCTATTGTCTTGAGCTCTCTTGTAGTCTGTATCATTCTCAGGCCTTTGCGGGGGCACGTACTCACCTCCCATTTTCTTCTCCCGGTTCCCCAAGCAGAAAAAGGTCAGATAATCACGTGGGCTCACATCGTACATCTGCTTTGCTCTGAGGGCCTGTGCAATATCAAAATACATCATGTCCATTGTTCTTCTCTGCCAATCCAATATTGCCTGCACTGATTCAGTGTGGGGGATTCCCTCAGGCCACATGGGTACCACAACGTAGACAGAGAACCTTTCCCCGGACTCGATCTTTTTCACAATTTTGAGGGACAATTCCTTGGGAATGAGATGAAGAGCTCCAATGTCTGGCAAATCGATATTTCCACGATGATCTGTCTTCCAGGAAAAGGAGCTCCCAAGGAAGTATTGATTCTCGATGTAGATGAAGTTGTTGGCGCGGCGGATGGCATTGATATACGCATCCTGGATGCTCCTATCGATGATGACATCTTTGCCACTGACCAAGCCAGCCCTTGCTGCTTCCTCTGGCTTCTCTGGGAACCCGAAAGCAGCGCCCCCGTCTATCGATCGAAATAGCTGAACATTCCACGATTCCACATCATTCTCAGATGTCACGGGGGTTGGAAGAGAAATGCATTCCTCCGTTGGTATCAAAAGATTTGGATCGGCTTGCTTCTTCCACCGCTGCTCGAAATTATAGAGAACGTCCCATGCGACGGGGCCCTCCAGCTTGGAATGTATGTCATGCCAAGGTTCCCTGGGGCCGCCCTTTTCAATGCAAGCGCCAGGGAAATTGGGCTGGTGGAAATCGCGACTATGATCGGAACCATCTTGTAGAGTTGTGAATAGAGAATGGGAGGGCGTGTCGTACCTTCCATCGCAGAGATCAATACCTCCCACAAACGCTACAATTGATCGCCTCTGAGAACCCGAAGGTGCATCCACAACAACCGTTTTCTGGTGATGAGTGAACATGGTGGCAATCGTCATGTCCTGCACAATGCTCATCCTATTGTCGGGATCCCTGGGACAGAGCGTGCACCGGACTTTGCTGTTAGCAAAATAATCTAATGTCTCCTGGTCATGAGTAGCCATGACACCGTCCTTGCGAACAATTCTATTGGAGGTCCTATCGTCCCACACGAGCAGCAGTACTCCAACTCCTTCATTTGCCTTGCGCTTCAGGAGCTCCCCTAGCGTTTGTTCCCCTCCGGGTTTCTGGCACTTGGGGTCTCTGATAAGCCTTATTCCCGTATAGACAGACCAGCCAGTAATATAAACAAGATGCCTCGCATTTAAGATGCATTCAAACAGGTTCTCCCAGTACCGGTGCTGCCGGTATACCTGGCCTCCCAAGGCCGCATTAAAAGAGTGGGGTACATGAGCATCATGGTAAAGCGTGACCCTGCAGCCCTTCTTCTGCTTAAAGAAAGTATATGGAACTCCTTGGAATGCCGGGGTGAGAGCGGGAGGTGGAATGCCGGAAAACTGAAGCTTCAGACGGACCCTGCCGCCTCCGCGGAGTGGGACTCCCTCCTCGTTACAGAGTCGGATCCGGCGATCGATGAGTCGACCTTGGAGGATGTCTTGGGCGGGCACTCTCGCCCGTCCAATCAGGGTTGCCCCGATGGCGTTATTGCTCTTAACACTCACAACCAGGTTGCTTGCCATGTGAGCGCAGTATATGTGGAACGACTCATCCCACAGGGGATTCACGGAATTCTTGGCAATAACACGTGTGCGCCCCACCCTTGCCCTCTCCATGTCGATCGTTGCGTACAGATCGCTCCATCCTTTGCCCACTCCAAACCCCACCGCCGCTTGTGCGCTGTTCATCAACTGTGTGTACATACACAAACAATTGTAAACTTCCATTGGGATTTAATTCATCTTGATCAACTGTGTGTACATACACAAACAATTGTAAACTGGCATTGGGATTTAATTAATTGAAATGAAGAGCCGAACAAGAATTAGAATTAAATTAGATACCTTTCTGAAAATCATGGGCGTTGATCCAATGAGGCCGCTCGGGGCATCGACCAGAGAATCCGCTTCATATATCGTTACATCCATAGTCCCGTGAACTAGGAGTTGAGCCATGGAGTCGCAACGTCTTCTATTCCCACTGCTACTGCGATTGCGTGCACGCAAACAAACGGTAAAACTTCAACACTATATAAGGAGGATATTACTCTCAAGTGATACGATGCTTATTCTCCACACTGGCCTGCAGCTTTCCTAAATTCTGTATTCTCTACACTGGCCTGCGGCTTTCCTAAATTCTATATTCTCCACACGGCTTTCCTAAATTCTATATTCTCCACACTGGCTTGCGGCTTTCCTAAATTCTATATTCTCCACACTGGCTTGCGGCTTTCCTAAATTCTATGCGCAAATTGATAGGTTCCGATGCGCAAATTGACAGCTTCCTCCTGGATATGAATCTTTTGATGCTTGAACGTAAAATCATAACAAAATATTTGACTCACTGCCTCACCAATAGCATTGCGTTCATACACAATTAAACTCTTTTATTATAATTGTAATACATTGGTGCGCTGAGTTTTGGTGGGAGTTTTTCACGATTACGTTAGGTTCGTTCGGAATTTTTACTGTGACTGTGATCTGTTTTAAATGGGATAATTTATTAATTTTAAGTTTTAATATAAATCAGAATAATTTTTCATAAAAGAGTAGAGGAATTTGGGGAATTAAATCTTGAACTAAAAGAATAAATAAAGAGTACTGATATAACAAAAAGCTCCAACTTCAACTATAAAATAAAAAAAATATTGATACAGTGACTCTCAAACAAGTCGGTGGACTTCAAACTGAACATATATAAAATTGAATTAGCCAGTAAAATAGGTCCAAAGACGAAGAAAAAAATATTGATACAGTGACTCTTAAACAAGTCGGTGGACTTTAAACTGAACATATATAAAATTTAATTAACCAGTAAAAAAGTCCAAAGATGAAGAACTTGGGACCAGGAATATAAAAAGAGTGGTTTTGGGTGGTGATATTCGATTGTATTTCTTCTCCTTTACGCAATATACCATCGTATACCTTTCATTTTCACAGATTTATCACTTCTTACCGTTAACGACTTTGTATTCACAGCATTACATGGCTATATAGGTGATGTTATGTATTTTTTTTCAATAATTAATAAGTTATAATTTTTATTATAAATATTTTTTATATCAAAATTAATTTTATATTGATTGAGAAATATGGCTCATAACAAGATATAAATTCAATATAACATAATCTTTATGTTGTTGTCACAAGTAAGTAGTGATTCCTATTAACATATTATGTTGCTATGATAATAATATTTTTTTTGAGCAAGTATTGTGAGATTCTCTTTTATTTAAATGCTTGGGGCATGGGAACAATGGCAAATAACATATCCTCTTTATGCAAGTCTAGTAAGAGAAAGTAATATCCCTCAACTTTAAGTCTTTGGTAACTCAATGCTAATAATCAATATCAACAAACAGGAAAACAATCTTCTACCATATCAAATGAAATCAATACCATGTCAAAAGAAATCTGAACCTCTATGTCGACTTTATGGAAAAAGAAGGGTCTAAAATGAAGCAAGGAGAAATCAAATTAAATAATGGAAGAGGGGCATTCCCCATCCCCTAACCCTCAACCATGACATGGCGTGACGTCTCCCATCATCTTGCTAGTTGTAATGCATTCATACTTCAAACCACCCTCATATGTGTGAAGGGTGGTAATGTTAATTCATGGTTTAATGTGACTTTTGTGAAGCCTCGTCCCAGCTCGAGTGTATCATACACTTTAAGCAGAAAGTCGGGTCTCGACATGAGAAATCCACTTTTTCTTTGGGCGTTGAATCCTTTTGGCTTGGCAAGACCAGTTTTGTGAGGGATTATGAACATTGTCTCAGGGGTAAACTCTTGTCTTCATTTGCTCGCCTCCTTTCCAACCATCACTACGAGGAGAAGTACTTTGGGACTCCATCCAGGGTCTTCGTTCGACTCCTCTATTTGGCTTCTTAAGCAAAATATCAGGTATTGTTTTTCTCTCGTCTTATTGTATAATCATTTTGGTGTTATTATTATAGTTCTCTACAAACCATGCTATCCATATTTGGTTTTCACAATCACTTAAAGTAGTTTCAAGGTTACCATTAAGGGAATCCCTATGGAACCCTCAGCGAGTGACCACTAAAAAATTCGTAGGAGCCAAGAAGAGGTTGTCAAGTGAGCAATATTGTCCTCCATCAACTAATGGAAAAGCTTTGAGAGCTGGAAGAAATAATGGATGGGTTCTCCCACCGAATGGAGGAAAGGAAGAAAGGTATAGGTTTTTCGAGGTTGGTCTCTCTGCTTTAGCACGAAGAATGGATGAAATGGAATTTTCCTTCCTCCATTTACAAGACCCTATCCTTGCTCAATGTTCAGCCTTTTATTCTGTAAATATTGCTAGACCCATCCCAAATGACATTGCTGCTGAAAATAATCCTTGGAACTATGACATAGGAACGACAACAATGGACATTGAAGAAGTGCCTCTTAATCTCTCACATGCCTTCAAAATACAAGATATTGCCTCAAACATGTCTTGAATGTTTTTCAAAATCCGAAGGTTCCTTGAAATTTTGTGAAGACATATATAGTTTTGAAAATATTAGAAATAGCCCAACAAGAATGTCAAGCTATGTAATTATTGTTCCAGTTATATTTTCATAAACTAATAGGATAAATTCCCTCCTATGTAATTTTTTTAATGTTGTTGCTTCGACACAACCCTTCTAATATATATTCATTTTAGTTAAAAAAAATATTATCTTTTTTTAAAGAAAGTTACAAAATGTATCATAACTCACTTGTAACCAGAAGTAGTGGGGACAACCTTTCTATTATCTGTTAATGTGGGCTTACTCATCACTATTAGTTAAGGAAAACCATGCCACCTGGAATAATTAGGGTAGTTTTTCACTTGTGCTAAATACATCTAGGTCTTGGGTTGTTAACTTACTTCCTTATGTCCCATGAAGAGGAACTCTTAGTGAATCAAAGACAATTTTAAGTCTTACTCCAAGACCAAGTGATTGTAGTCTAAATAGTAATCACAAGCAAACCAATATCCCTTGTAATCACCATTAAAATGATCTCTAATAAAGTAATATATTTTTTTAACAACAATCTTGTTAAATTATAAATATAATCTAAATGAAGCTCATTTACTTTTCTAAATTTGTTCAAATGAGAAAAGACTCTGAAATAAAATAGTGTGACATATCATTGGTTTTTTTCAAAACTTAACCAATATCCCTTATAATCACCATTAAAATGATCTGTAATATATTTTTTTAACAACAATCTTGTTAAATTATAAATATAATCTAAATGAAGCTCATTTACTCTTCTAAATATGTTCAAATGAAAAAGGACTCTAAAATAAAATAGTGTGACATATCATTGGTCTTTCTAAATGAAGCTCATTTACTCTTCTAAATATGTTCAAATGAGAAAGGACTCTAAAATAAAATAGTGTGACATATCATTGGTTTTTTTCAAAACTTAACGTAATGGGAGGATTTTCTTTTTTTAAATGAGAATTGGTGGTACATGTTATTTCCATTCTTTTTCATTTACTATGCAAGCATTTGACATTCTCCATTATTGTGCATTTATGGAAGATTCCTTCGCTATAAAATATATCTTTGTTTTTAGAAAAGACACTAATCTTATGTATGGAGAAGATGTGGTTACACTTTCAACTCAGTTGTTATTAGTCTACAAGGCAAAGACTATAGTTTCTCTTTTTTGGGGTTAGATCCAAACTTTGTATTAATTCACTCTTTTTTTTTTTAATAAGATATGTAATGTTTTGTTAATTTTTTTATTAAAATTATTTAAAAAAAAATTAAAATAAATTTTAGAATTTTCAAATTTTCAAATTTTATTCATTAAATTTTTCATTAGCTCATATGTTATGATGGAGCTTAATTTTCTTGGGTGTATAGGGAATTTTTTTAAGTGTTGGTCAGAAAAACAAATTAACACAAAATTTTAAAAATCCTTAAACATCCATGTACCTTTACATTAATCTTAATTCATATTAATTACTCTCACACTCTTCTTAATTCATATTAATTGTTTTTCACACTATGACATTAACCCTCCCATTTTCTCCATGAATTTCTAGGAGCATCTACTCTCATTTTCCTCCCTACAAGAGCTAGTTGGCATTGCCACCTACATCCTTCCTAGCATGGAGAGCCTAGAATCATTGTTGGCCCTTGACCAAGTTTTGGAGAACCTTGGTTATGTTTGACCAATTTTGAGACTTCGACAGGCTGGTCAAAGATGGAGCATCAGTCAAAGCGGAGATCGCGGGATCTCACCCCGTTTTGCGGGCTCTTTGGGTTTAGGGTTTATGTAATGGGTATGGGATGTCAGCCCATGGGTTTACCCATGTTGAGGCTCATTTTGTATTGTATAAATATAAATCTAGGCGATGTAAGTAGGCGTGTGTGATGTGGTGCTAAGTGCAAGTGATGTAAGTAGTTGGATCTATGTGATTGAGTTAGCTATGTGCATATTGTGTGTGGAGAACTTGCAGAGCTAAGTGCAAGTGATTGTAAGAAGGCTCTGTGTTGTACCAAACTCGGGGAAGAAGGATCTGGCGAGGTGCGCACAGATCTCATGTCCTATGTGGAGTTGGTCGTGTGGCTCTGTGCATGTAAAAAGATTGAAACAAGATAATAAAGAAGAAGAAGAGTTGGTGGACGTAGCCCCACACTGGGGTTGAACCACGTATATCCTATGTTATGGTTGCTTTGTGTGATTGACGTGATTTATTCTTAGTGTTGTCATATTTATGTATGTTAGATGCATATGATATAGTAGCTTAGTGCTTAGTGATATGAATGAATGCTAGATCTGATCTATTTCTATGTGCTAAGTGCTTGGATGTATTAGATCTTGTTGAATATTGTGCTACTCTGTAATTAGGGTTTTAACTGCGAAGTGAGACCAATAAATGTTAACTGCTAAGTGCTATGTTAAGTACTATGATCATAGATCTATGTCTCATCTAGGTTTTAAACACTTGAGTCATGCAACCCCCTCTTCCTCTACCTCCGGTGAGACTTCATGTGCTTCGCAGGTGTTGCTGAAAGGGCTGGTAGTTAGGGTTTTGTTGGTGCGTTGAACCCTGGGTCTGCCCTTGTGTGCCAAAAAATGGTTCTGTTGTCGGGACGTGAAACTGTGATTGTTGGGAACTAAAGAAAATAAAGCTTTGTGCATAGATCTATTGCTCTAGTGCGGAGTATTCTACTTGACTTGCGAAGAAGAGAAGTTCGATCTGAAGAAAAGAGGTAAGATCTTAAAGCTTTGTGCTCTGAAAAAGGTAAGATGAGTGGAAATTTTTGTTTCGAAAGAATGGATCTAGGTATGTTTGATAGATTTTATTTTAGCCTGAAAACTAGGGTACAACTAGAAAAAAGAAGATTTGATATGAATAGATCTAATAGAAATAATGAAAGATATGTTAGCCCTATACATAGAAAGGATTTTTGGACTAACAAGTGGATGCAGGATCCTATAAATAATTTTTTGTAGATCCATCACTGTGATCCCAATGCACAGTACAAGAAAGGTTGGGGATCGTTTAAGAGAAAGAGATGATTAACTCTTTGTTATAGTTGGAGAAGACCAGCACATCTTGCTAAGGAATGACTCGGTAGAAACCCTATTTGTATTTGTTGTAAAGTTGTGGATCATGAAGTTTTGGATTTCCCTAGAATGATTGTTAATGTTGAAAGGATGAACATGAGACAAGAAAAACATGAGAAAGACCAAGAGACTAAGAATATGTTAGACCACCAGAGAGAATAAGAGACTATGTTATTGCAGATGAAAAAAACATTGAATGATCACAGAGAAAACAGTTTATCAGAGATCTTAAAAGAAAAAGAGTGCATAGAAACAAGAATAGGAGACTTCGACATAGACTATGCATTGGATGCAGAAACATAGGTTAATATCATGACATAAAGTACTTGGGACATTTTGGGAAAGCCTGCTATGGTTCCTTCATTGGGAGGAATAGGATTGTTTAAAGGAAAGTTGATAACCCTATGTGGAAGACTTTCCCATGTACCTATGAGTGCTCATGGAACATCGATAGAAGAATAATTTGAGGTCATCAAGTTTGTTGAGAACAACACCCCCTTTTCACTTTTGCTAGGAAAAACTTGGATTAAGAAAGATAAAATCCATAGGAAAGAAGAAGAGGAAGCTCTAGAACAGAAAAAAAAAAAAGAATTAAGGGATTTCATGGCTAGGAAAATAGTGCACTTAATAGAAGAACAGGAGGAGAAGTCGAAGCAACTGAGGACCAGAGACCTAGTTGACGAAGTTGAGAAAATACAAGAAAGCCTAACAAACCTATCCATGCAGGAGAGTAGAGCACCTACTCCAGAAGGTGAAGAAGTATTACCCTCTAACCTTGTGAAAGATCCTCAACAGTGTGAAGTTACTATGCCAAGAGGAGATAAGAACAAGAATGTAAAGAGGAATCCAAAGACGAAGATCACAGGAAAGAAAGCTAGAAAACTCAATAAGAAGAAAGCAAAGCTAGAAAAATTGTAGGAAGTTCTAGAGAGGACTTTGCAAAAGAAAGGTTTACAGAACTTGAACCTTGCCGGGATATCAGAATAGCGTAGATTGGCACTTCGCCACGTTGAAGCAATATGACCATTGGAGGCATCCCGACCATTAGACCAATGCTCCAGAATGGCTAGAATTGCAGTTATTGTCGGAAATATCGCCATTGGACCATTGGAACCATGCCATAACAGATGGAATCACATTGATTGAGGCATTCTTGCCCATTGGAGGAGTCTGTTACGATGTTATCTATTTAACCCATCGAATGTATTACCAGGAACACTTTTGCAAACAATGATTATTCGAGCCCACAAGTAGTTGACTATTACCATGTTGTGCTTATTGAGACCTTGCCACCCATTCTGTTACATTGAGTGTTTGTTCACTAACCTAAGATATCTGATCTCGAGCGTGTATGTCGAGTGACTTTAGTGCAGTAGAGAAATCCATCAAAGAGATCCTCATAGACCTCATGGTTGAGAAGGTCATGTCTGTAGGAGCACAAGCTTCATCAATGAGAGGAGTGCAAGCATCCCCATCAACTAGACATCGATTTGGGCCATCCTGAATTACGAAAGAGAAACAGGGCAAGCATCGTGATGACTTGTCAAATGTGAAGCTCATCCCGTCAATCCTGCCTGACTACATCCCGCCTCTGGCTAGCGCGGTTATTCGTGACAGTGTCTCGAGGAACTTCAAATACACATTGATCATTGCGTACCTCCCAAAGGGTATACGCATAATTGGACCACAGTTGGGACAGATTCTGACATTGAAGATCAATGACTTCGAGATTGCAAGAACTATGGAATTCTCACACCACACAAGTATTTGACCAAGACAACAGGGAAAAAGTTGAAGATAATCCCCCAGCCGTGAACTATGGACATCACAAGATCAGCCATCTTCAATGTGATGAAGATACCACACTTCAGTCAACATCAGGAGGTTAACACGTGCGTTAAACTCCTATTGTCATGCTTCCATGGTGGTTACCTATGGTTGGATAGGAGCATAACTGTAAATCCAACGTTGATCCACTGGATCACTGGATTGATCATGCAAGGATCTAGATGATACTAGGAGGACTCGATCTGATTTCAGGAAGCCTCCTCTTGCACTCATTGCCACTGAACCATTGCCACCCAGGCATCTTTTCCTGGTTTAGTCTTTAGATCCATAGTCTTATGGCAAGGTTTTTGGAAATCCCTTTTGGGAATCCGCCATGCAGGAGGAGTACAACTTCCTCCTCGAGAACTAGATTTGGGATCTGGTTCCCCTTCCTTCAGGAAGGAAACTTTTCAGGTGCAGATGGGTCAACAATACCAAGAGAACAACAAATGGACATATTAACAAATATAAATCCATGCTTGTTTCCAAAGGATTTCAGTAGGTGCACAACATTGACTATGATGAGACCTTTGCTTCAGTAGAGAATATGGATTCCATACGTCTGGCACTTGCCATTATGGAAGACAAGGGATGGGAATTCCATCATATGGACATGAATAATGCATTTCTTCACGATGATCTCTCTGAGGAGATGGATCAAACCCAGGGATTTATGTAGGATTCATCTTTGTTCTATCGACTGAAGAAGTCTCTATATGGCCTCAAGAAGGATACGAGGGAATGGTATGCTAAGATGGAATCCTACCTGCTATCATAGAAATTTGTACATTGTAAGTCGAACCTGAATGTTTACATCCTCAGGACAACTAACTCACTCCTACTCCCATTTCTGTATGTTGCTTATTTTTTGATCATCGGTTGCTCAACTTCAATGATTGTTGTAGTCAAGAGGATTGTGAATGACAGGTTCTTGATGACAAACATGGGTCCACTACACTTATTCCTTGGACTAGAGATCAGTCAGGATGCATCATACATCAAACTGTCTCAGGCCAAGTATGCACGAGATCTCCTTGGGAAATTTCACATGATAGACTGTAAGTCTGCTCCAAATCCTTTCCTATCAGGAGTCAAACTTGAGGATGTAAGGGACACTCCACTGGTTGACATCACACTATATAGAATAGTGTGATGGAAAAAAATCATTTTATGGACAAATACTTCGATTACGAAGATATTGAAGAAGACAATATGGTGAAGCATGCAGTGACAAGACTGAAAGGTCATGCAGTGATATGGTGGGATGAACTGCAATCCAAATGATGGAGCAATGGTAAGGAGAAAATTAAAAGTTGGGATAGGATGGTAGCCAAGATGAAAGCCAAATTTATCCCAAAGGATTACCAAATCAATATGTTTCGGAGATTGTAAAACCTGAGACAGAAGAGCTTATTAGTGGAGTACATTGAAGAATTTTACAGACTGAACATCAGGGTTGGACAGAAAGAGAATGAAGATGAAAAGATAGCCAGGTATATCAATGGGCTGAGATATGAAATCCAAGAGGAGATCAACATGATGTCTATTAGTAAATTTGAGGATGCTTATCAAGCAGCCTTGAAAGATGAAGAGAAATTGTCTAGGAAACAAATCCAACAAAACAGAGGAGGAAATTCAAGCAGAAGTAAGGGAACTAGAAGAGAGAAGTTCTAGAAACCGAAGAATGAAGATGACAAACAACATAGTCACCCATAGAAAGGTGGAATTTCTAAGGAAGGACAACCTAGAGGAAAAATTTCTTTTTCCAAGGGAAGAGGAAGAGCCAGAGGAGGTGAAGTCAAATTTTATACCTGTGGAAAACTAGGGCACAAGTCTTTGGAATGTCCCGAGAGAAAGAAAGAAGGAGGAGGTGAAGCACACATTGCTAAAGAACATAAACATGTGGAAGAAGAAGTAGCGGAAGGAGGAAAGAAACTCATGATGAGGAAATTTTTTCTTAAACCAGAGAAGGAGGTAGAGGAACCAGTTCAACAAACAAGTATGTTCAAAACTGCTTGCAAGGTGATCATAGACAGCATGAGCACTGATAATCTAGTATCCACAGAGATGGTGGAGAAGCTGGAGTTGAAGACTCCTTCACATCCAAACCCATACAAGGTATCATGGTTGGAGAAAGGACATCAAGTAATGGTAAATCAATAATGTCAAGTTGAATTTAAAATAGGAGTTTGTAGGGATGAAATTTTGTGTGATGTAATTCCTATGGATGTCTGTCATATTTTATTGGGGAGACCATGGTAGTTTGACTGAAAAGTTATTCATGATGGAAGGAAGAATACTTATACCCTAGAAAATAATGGTAGGACACATATGTTGTTACCAATAGAAGACAAAGAGAAAGGGAGGGAAGCTATTTTCGTAATAGAACAATGCATTGCATTAAAATCAGGGATGGAAAAAATTGTGCGCAGGAGAGAAGTTAACAGGTCTAAATGAAAAACGCATAGGAAACATAGCAAAAAGTGAAAAAGTGACAACTATCAGTGCATAATAGCTGTCACTTCTTCGTCCCACTATAAAGTCAAAAAAGGGGGGAAAGAAACCCATTGTGTTATTTTATAAGGATAAGAACGCAGAGTCGAGTGGAAGAGCGATATAGTATGAATTTGTGCTAGCCTATGTCGATTTGGAATTCTACAGTCTGGATTTCCTCACCATATCACCATCGAGAGTTGGAGTGTCGAGCAGAACCATACAAAACACATGGAGTAGCACTCGATTGCCATAAACCGAAACAAGTGAGATTCCCACAGTGGTATATGTGGACGAAATCCACACACCAGAGTACGATACAACCATAATGCATGTGGAGGAGGAGAAGAAACCTGCACATGAGCCTGAGAAATTGGAAGAGGATGTCGAATGGATAGAAACCAACGCATCCAGGGGGAAAGGGTCATGTTGGGCTTTCAGTTCATCCCATCGTGATAGATGCTTGAGTAACTTTCCCATGGTGGGATGAACTGCAAGCCGAACGTAGGAGAAATGGGATTGCAGTGATAGATCCTGGAGTTGGGCAGTGACTCGGGACAAGTCACGATGTCAGTTTTGGGGACCTGTTGGGCGAAGGCTCATTGTGGAGAAAAGCACAATGTTGGAGAAATACAACTCCCAGGAAAAGGAGAATGTGGAAATAAAACACTCATGCATAGGAGGAAAGCATGTGAGGTGTGAATTCAAGAACACATAACCATGCTAGTATTATGGTTTTGGTAAGAGGATGTAAAAAACATCTATAAATAGGTACCTATGAAGTCTAGGTCAGGGTTCGAAGACTATTATTTCTTTTGGTTCAGGTTTTTGGTTGTGGTTCAGAATGTCTGTAAAATCGGATCTCATTTTGTAAGTTGTTGAGATGAGGAGAGGAAATAAGGTATATATTGAGGGTTATATCATAGGATGAGGATCTTCGTGTGATCTAGTACACCTCATTGTAGATCTTGACCCGTTTGATGGAGAGTTGTAATGCACACAACACTGTAGTTTTGGAAAAATTTGGAAGCACCATAATAAAAGAGAAGAGAAGCCAAGTCTTTGTGGACATAGCCCAGGAGGGTTTGAACCATGGTAGATTATGTGATATTTGATTGAATATTGTGTATTTCCTTTACTTTCAATGACTAGATGTTATACAAATACATGAATGACTTAGTTAGATCTGTTATTTTACATGCAAGAATAAGAATGATAGAATATTCAATATAAGCTGAATTTTAGAGTAAATAAATGAATATCACAGAGTGTAATCCCATATCCCCACTCATTCTTAGGCTGCAATAACCTGAGTGTTGTATCCACCCATAATAACAATCTCGGGGGAGACTGCACAGTGCATTCTGTGCGTTGTGTTGCCTTATGGTTTACTAGGAGGGCCGATAGTTTTAGGGTTGTTTTTTAGAAACCATAGTAGATATGAACCTGGGTCAGCCCAAGAATGGTAGTTAGAGGAAATAAACAACCAACCCACACATACATTGTATACACATTAATGTAAAACCTGGAAGAAAAATGAATAAAGGTTGATGCAAACTTAAAACTTGTGTCAACCAAATTGTGTACTTTGAAAGAAAAATATGGTTTATATTTTACATGATGAATTGATGGTGGAAACAAGTGGGTGTGTGAGTCAAATTTGAGTCCTGAAACCCACCCATATCGTTACAGCATGGAAATAGTCTATCCATGTAAAATTTCAGTGTATACATAAATAGTTTGAATTTTTTTTAACGTTGACCCCATTAACAGGTCATCGTTGCCCATGTCTAGTCCTAGTACAATGTATTTTCATTGTTCCTTTTAAAATTTGTTCGAAAGTACACACGTTCCCTCATCTAGTACTGCAAGGGCATATTTTTATATTGGTTTTGATTAAACAATGAACAAAGAAAGAGGGTTTTTTCATCACAACTATGACACACATACATTCTATATACATTAATGTAGAACCTGGAAGAAAAATGAAGAAAGGTTGATGCAAACTTAAAACTTGTGTCAATCAATTTGTGTACTTTGAAAGAAAAATAGGGTTTATCGTTTACATGATGAATTGATGATGGAAATAAGTGGGTGTGTGAGTCAAATTTGAGTCCAGAAACCCTTCCATATCATTAAGGCATGCAAATTGTCTATCCATGTGAAATTTCAATGCATATAGAAACAGTTTGAAAAAATTTCAACATTGGCCCCATTCACAAGTCATTGTTTCCCATGTCTAGTCCTAGTACCATGTATTTTTGTTGTTCCTTTTAAAACTCGTTCGACAATACACACATTCCCTCATATAGTACTGCAAGGGCACAATTTTATTTTGGTGTTGATTAAACAATGAACAAAAAAAGAGGGATTTTTCATCACAACTATGACACACATACATTTTATATATGTTAATGTAGAACCTGCAATAAAAATGAATAAACGTTGATGCAAACTTAAAACTTGTGTCAACCAATTTGTGTACTTTGAAATAAAAATAGGGTTTATGGTTTACATGATGAATTGATGATGGGAACAAGTGGATGTGTGAGTCAAATTTGAGTCCAGAAACCCTCCCATATCGTTAAGGCATGCATATAGTCTATCCATGTCAAATTTCAATGCATACAATTTGAACAAATTTCAACATTGGACCCATTCGCAGGTCATCATTGCCTATGTCTAGTCCTAGTACAATGTATTTTTGTTGTTCCTTTTAAAATTTGTTTGACAATACAAATGTTCCCTCATCTAGTACTGCAAGGGAATATTTTTATGGTGTTGATTAAACAATGAACGAAAAAATAGGGATTTTTCATCACAACTATGACACACATACATTGTATATATGTTAATGTAGAACCTGGAAGAAAAATGAAGAAAGGATGATGCAAACTTAAAACTTGTGTCAACCAATTTGTGTACTTTGAAAGAAAAATAGGTTTTATGGTTTACATGATGAATTGATGATGGAAACAAGTGGGTGTGTGATTCAAATTTGAGTCCAAAAACCCTCCCATATTGTTAAGGCATGTGAATAGTCTATCCATGTCAAATTTCAGTGCATACAGAAACAATTTGAAAAAAATTCAACATTGGCCCCATTTACAAGTCACTGTTGCCCATGTCTAGTCCTAGTACAATGTCTTTTCATTGTTTCTTTTAAAATTTGTTCAACAATACACACATTCCCACATATAATACTGCAAGGGAATACTTTTATGTTGTTTATTAAACAATGAACGGAAAATGAGGGTTTTTTCATCACAACTATGACACACATACATTGTATATACGTTAATTTAGAACCTGGAAGAAAAATGAAGAAAGGATGATGCAAACTTAAAACTTGTGGCAACAAATTTGTGTACTTTGAAAGAAAAATAGGGTTCATGATTTACATGATGAATTGATGATGGAAAAAAGTAGTTGTGTGAGTCGAATTTGAGTCCAAAAACCCTCCCATATCATTAAGGCATGCAAATAGTCTATCCATGTCAAATTTCAGTGCATACAGAAATAGTTTGAAAATATTTCAATGTTGGCCACATTCGCAAGTGACCGTTGCCCATGTCTAGTCCTAGTTCAATGTATTTGTGTTGTTCCTTTTAAAATTCATTCGTCAGTACACACGTTCCCGCATGTAGTACTGCAAGGGCATATATATATGGTGTTGATTAAACAATTAACGAAAAAAGAGGGATTTTTCATCACAACTATGACACACATACATTGTATATACGTTAATGTAGAACCAGGAAGAAATATGAATAAAGTATGATGGAAACTTAAAACATGTGTCAACCAATTTGTGTACTTTGTAAGAAAAATTAGGTTTATGGTTTACATGATAAATTGATGATGGAAACAAGTGGGTGTGTGAGTCAAATTTGAGTCCAAAACCCACCCATATCGTTAAGTTATGTGAATAGTCTATCCATGTCAAATATTAGTGCTTACAGAAAAAGTTTGAAAATATTTCAACCTTGGCACCATTCACAGGTCAATGTTGCCCATGTCTAGTCCTAGCATAATGTATTTTCATTGTTCCTTTTAAAATTTGTTCGATAGTACACATGTTCCCGCATCTAGTACTGCAAGGGAATATTTTTATGGTGTTGATTAAACAATGAATGAAAAAAGAGGGATTTTTCATCACAACTATGACACACATACATTGTATATACATTAATGTATAACCTCGAAGAAAAATGAAGAAAGGATGATGCAAAATTAAAACTTGTGTCAACCAATTAATGTAATTGATAGAAAAATAGGGCTTATGGTTTACATGATGAATTGATGATGGAAAAAAGTGGGCGTGTGAGTAAAATTTGAGTCCATAAACCCTTCCATATTGTTAAGGCATTTAAATATTCTATCCATGTCAAATTTTAGTGCATAAAGAAAAAAATTGAAAAAATTTCAACGTTGGCCCCATTAACAGGTCATTGTTGCCTATGTCTAGTCCTAGCAAAATGTATTTTCGTTGTTCCTTTTAAAATTTGTTCAACAATACACACATTCCTGCATCCAGTACTGCATGGGCATATTTTTATGGTGTTGATTAAACAATGAACAAAAAAAGAGGGATTTTTCATCACAACTATGACACACATACATTGTATATACATTAATGTAGAACCTGGAAGAAAAATGAAGAAAGGATGATGCAAACTTAAAACTTGTCTGAACCAATTTTTGCACTTTGATAGAAAAATAGGGCTTATGGTTTACATGATGAATTGATGATGGAAGAAAGTGGGTCTGTGAGTCAAATTTTAGTCTAGAAACCCTCCCATATTGTTAAGGCATGCAACTAGTCTATCCATGTCAAATTTCAGTGCATATAGAAACAATTTGAAAAAATTTCAACATTGGCCCCATTCACAGGTCAATGTTTCCCATGTCTATTCCTAGTACAATGTTGTTTCATTGTTCCTTTTAAAATTTGTTCAACAGTACACACGTTCTCACATCTAGTACTGCAAGGGAATATTTTAATGGTGTTGATTAAACAATGAACGGATAAAGATGGATTTTTCATCACAAATATGACACACATACATTGTATATACGTTAATGTAAAACCTGGAAGAGAAATGAAGAAAGGATGATGCAAACTTAAAACTTGTGTCAACCAATTTGTGTACTTTGAAAGAAAAATAGGGTTTATGGTTTACATGATGAGTTGATGATGGAAACAAGTGGGTGTTAGTAACAGTTCTTTCCTCATTGTGTTCATGCATTCATAAACTATACCATTTGACATTGAACAAAACTAATTTGAAGGAATTAAAGTCACACTCAGGTATATCATTCAAATACCCATAGTATCTATTTTTAGATTCTTCAGGATTTCTGTCACTCCTAGAGGAAACATTAGTGAACTGTAATACTATAGTTATCTCACTATCAAAAGTTGTCCCAGTTTCATCCAACTGTTTGATGCAAAATTTACGACCATTGCACCACATAGCCTTGTGGTGTTTCAACTGCAATATGCCATATATGTAAACGATGCATTGTTAATTAATAAATTAACATATTTATATAACTTGGAAAGTATATGAAAAAGATAGTACACATGTATTCACATTAATATAATATAAAATAACTGAATAAAATGGGTGAATTTGCTTTCCTGTCCATCTTTCAAACCATATGCTAAATCAATTTCCCTTTGCATAACATTGGCATCTCCATTACGACAAGCTTCTCTAATCAATTAAGACAGTCATTGCCATGATAACCTACCACCATGATGTTGTTTATATATTTCAATCCATACATTCATCCAATCAAGATTGTTTGCAATGTATAAATTCAATGCATACCAATCTTGAGTAAGTGAATAAAAAAATCACAATTCACCAATATTAAATAATAGTTATAATGTCCATGGTAAATATTAATAATTTATGAAATAACAGATGTTAATATATTAATGAGTATGATCATATACACACAAAATGAAAATTTATATGTATTAATATAAATCTCCACAATTATTAATATATTACCTCTCTTTTTTTTCATTCTACGTTTCCCCAACAGGTTCTCCTGATCTTCAATTTTTTTGATGGAGTTCACATCCCAAATGCGATCCACTGCATGCATAGTTGGCGCTACTAATTTTGGAAGATACTTACTAATATACACGATGGATTGATATAACATATATCCCTCCACCATAGAACCCTTAGGACATGCTCTTTTTCTAACCAAATCCTTCAATGATTTCAAGTGCCTCTCCACCATCCACATTGACCTTGTGTGTACAGGTCCACAAATTTCATTCTCCTCAACTTGGTGTATGAGGTAGTGTTCTTTTGCATTGAAAAATGTTGGAGGTATATACTTTTTTATTTCACACATTAGCTGAGGAATTTCTCTCTTCCAATAATTTATATCATCTTCATGGATTTCTCTCAATTACAACCATCTACATGAGATCATGACTTAAGAAAATAACATGTTTCAACATAACATAATATAATATATTACATTACAAGTAAAACACATGTCATTAAGTACAACAACAAATTGAAAGAACATTTTTCATATAAATCAAAACTACTTACCTTCATGTATTTGCCAAGATCATATATAACTTGTTTGATGTTGTTGTCAAAGTCGTTTGGGAGAGATAGCAGTAGAACATACTGTAACAAAAAAATGAATCATTATTTGTTTCGACCAAAGTAGAAAAAACAAAATAAAAAACTTAAAAGATGTATAAGGCCAGTATATATAAATATGTATACCAAAATTATCACCTTAATGAAGGTATACCAATCATGTGTTTTTACCCCACCAAATTCACCTTTCATCGTTAAGATATTATTTATGTTTGAAGAAAAACCCGTGGGAAATTTAATTCTTTGAATGACCTCTTTTGCACCATTGCTTTGTTGCTTTGTTAATAACCAAGGAAGGTTATTTCAGTCTCCATCTCTATTTGATCGGATCACACTTCACATTGCATAATTGGCTTCCTGAATGTTAATAGAAATTTTGACAATTTTTTCTGTATCCCTCCTACCATTTATGATTCTCCATAACGTTTATGTCACATTCTTCCCGATATGCATTGTATCAAACACATGAGCTATTTTTAGCTCCTCATAGTAGGAAAACCACATGAATTGAGTGGGATAACATTTCATTCCTTGTGGAAGCCCATTATTAATACCCTTATGATGGAGGCCTTCATGAAGCATAAAAGAAATCACAACAATAATTATCAAATATGGTAAAATAAATTCAACGATTAAAATAAAAATTTTAAACATTACATATATGATAAATAAATAAATTACGTACCTTGATGATTTCTATTATATTCCAACCTCCATAGGTGAGGTGTCATTCTTCGTGGTTTTAAACCGGTCTCTTCTTTCCTATTGAAAAGATGTTTTTCAGTAGTACGATACCTATGGTTCTTAGAGAGGAGGTGACTATACTAATCAAACACCACCTTTCCTAAAAAAATTGAATGACGATATTTCATCTTAGGAACACAAAATGGACATGGAAATTTACCCTTTGTTTGAAGACCTGCAACAGATGGATTAATGTCAATTATACGATGAGATTATTTAAAAATTAAACATGCATCATGATATTTTTAAAAATTATATAGTATTAAAGAGAAATAGAATTCTACATACCACAAAAATGTGTTAGTCCTGGGGCATAATGAATTGTCCATAAAAGTATTTCACGTAATTTAAATTTCTTCTCCTTGATTGGTTTACAGATGTCATACATAGTGATGCCAACCCATAACTTTAGTAGCTCGTCTATAAGAGGCTTGATATATACATTCATATATTTAACTTGGTACTTACCTACTTGTTTGAAATTACACATAATTACTATAACCATGATATGTATATACAAATAAATAAATAAACAAAA
>JZKD02S1613680.1:0-14248 GCA_000966675.3 Picea glauca
GGAGGAGAGAGGGGTATATGTATGAGAGAGAGAGGGGAGAGAGAGTGGGAGGGAGAGAGAGGGAGGAGGGGGTAGAGAGAGATTTATTCTAAGTGTGAGAAGAAGAGGGGAGGTAAAGGGAAGTGTTAAGATATTTGATGTGCTCATTTTACCATAGACAATATCACTATTGTCACCCAACCATAGGCATGAAACCACCCCCAAGCACCATAAACTTTGCTAGATAGAATGATTATGGAAGAAACACTATAACCAATAGATAAACCCTAACTGCTAACTGCAAAAAAAACTCAAGACAAGTAGAGCACTCCTTCTCCAAGGGTAGCACACAAGAGAGTCTCCATATCCACAGAACAAGTACCATACAAAACTACAACAACTGCAGCTGCACTACTCTCTCAAACTTGTGCCATACTTAGAAATAATATCACAAAGAGTATCACCGTGAATATCACCAAGAGTTTCACAAAGAATATCACCAATAGTTTCACCAAGAACCACCAAGAACCACCCTAGAAGATGCACCTTCATTGTATGCCACTTCAGCTCCAAAATTGCGCTAAACTGGCTGAGAGAGTGAGTGTTTTGAGTGGAAAAATGAGCCAAGATGTCCTCTATTTAAATTAATCTTTCCATTGAATTTTTTGGTTGGGCCAACCTGATTTTCTGGTAATTATATTCTAATATTGTTTAATCTGCTAGGCCAACTTATCTTCTAGGGTTTTTGCACATCTGTTTAGGGTTTTTGTTGCTTATGTAATAATCTATTCTAGCCAAAGGTTACACATGGAGGTTAGTACCTCCCTCATCTACCATAATATCAACACCCCCTCATATCTAGGGAGGTATTAAAAAGTAACATCTTCATAGCCACAAAGGCTACAAACTCATGAGCAACATTACCACTATCAGTATCATCTGATAGCATCAACTACATCATCTCTCAAGGCTATAATCCATATGAGTAGTCGGGCATGATGATAAATAATTCACTCACTCAACATAGTGATATAAGGACCATTCTTCAAATCCTAACAGACATCCTAGAAGAATGATTGTCCCAACATATGTTGAATGTCCTCAATGGATCCAAGAACTATCCTCTCCACTACATCATCTCTAAGTTGTATGATCATATCTAAGTTGTACTATCATGATTCTCTACATCATATCTAAGTTGTATTAGCATGATCATATCTATCATAATGTGGAGTTCCATCTACATCATCTCTAATTTGTACTATCATGGTGTCAATGCACCATATCTAAGTTGTACTCGGATGATAAAGATTAATGCCTCTGCATCATCTCACTATCCATCTAGCTAGAAATCACTTCCAACACTATTGGTAGTCTCCATGTCAATCATATAGTAGTATACAAATGCTACAATGCCATCCAATAGAACACAACTTTGTCTATCCATAGCAGTACACAACTATTGTCCAGTGGTACACAACCACTCCTAGTAGCACACAACCACTCCTAGTAGCACACAACTACTAACTAGTGACACGTAGACACTACCAGTGGAGCACATCCACCACAATAGCATATATATACTATCTAGAGACATATAGTCTCCACATCAATCAAATGATATCATCTGATATCATCTCACATCAACAATGTCATCATCTACATCACCTCTAATCTGTACTATCATGATTTGAATGCATCATATCTAAGTTGTACTAGCATGATCTGGAGTATTGTCTACATCATCTCTAAGTCGTACTAGCATGAACATAACTAGCATGATGCAAGTGTATCATATCTAAGTTGTATGTTGTATCCAAGTTGTACTCACATGGTGTAGATCAATGCCTCACTGTGTCATCTCTAAGCCATAATAGCATGACATATCTAGCATTATTCCAATACATCATATATAATTTCTATGTCACATTTAAGTTGTACTTGCATGATCATATCTAGCATGACACGAGCCTCGTGCATCATTTCTATGTTGTATGGTCATCTCTAAGTCGTACTAGCATGACATATCTAGCATGATGTCAATACATCATATCTAATTTGTATGTCATATCTAAGATTTACTCTCATGGCCATATCTAGCATGATGTGGCTCATGAACATTGTCTCTAAGTTGTACTAGCATGAACAAAACTATCATGATGCCAATACATCATATCTAAGTTGTATGTTTACCTTTAAGTTGTACTATAACGATGCTCCTCAAGCCAATGTATCAAAAAATCCAACCATATGTAGCATATCTGAGATGTACTAGAAATATCATATCTAGCATGATGCAAGCATCATCTCTAAGATTTATGACCATCTCTAAGCTATACTAGCATGATACAAATCCACAACTCACTAACAACCCACGATGCCACATATAAGTGCTCCCTCCCAACCGAGGAATTCATATCCTCCCTTTCAACCAAGGGAGAAAAATCCATGATCCCAAGCTTGTCGGCTCAAAATATCTGCAGTCAACTCATCAGTGGAGACATATTGGAGAACCACTTCTCCCCTCTAGAATTTATCATGGATAAAATAGTACTTGATCTCAATGTTCTTCGACCTGTCATAGAATATCAGGTTCCATGAGAGCTTCGCATAGATCTTATTATCACAATATATCACAGTCAAATCCAACACTTGATCAAATAGTCCAAAAACCAACTTATGGAGCCACATTGCTTTAGTACAAGCATCACAAGATGCAATATACACTGCTTATGCAGTGATGAATGCAACAGAGTTATGTCTCCTACTAGCCCATGATATCATAGTAGAGCCCAAACTTAAACATATACCAGAGGTACTCTTTCTGTCATATGCACTCCTTGCCCAATCTGAATTAGTAAATCCATGTAGTTGTACATCACTTTTTGAGGCATATCTCAAACCATAGTTTAGCGTCCCATGATTTTTTCTCAAAATATGATTTGCATCTATCAAATGCTCATGTCTAGGTTCCACCTGAAATTGGCTTAACATGTCCACAAAAAAGAAAATTTCCAATCAATTTTTCACCAAATACATCAATGAGCTAACCAATTGTTGATACAATGACAATTTTGCTGGATCATAATCAAAGTCTCTCAAATTCCTCATATCTATCACCATGGGAGTTGCCATGGATTTTCAATCCATTATCCCAAACATTTGAAAAATATTTACAACATACTATCCTTTCCATAGGAATATTTCACCATGCTTCTGCTATACTTCTAGTCCCAAATAATAATGCATGAGACCAAGATCCTTCATATTGAATGCAGAGGCTAACTCCCTCTTACATTGAATAATGAGAGGATCTACACTTGTCGGAAACAAATCATCAATATATAGTAGCCAAATCACAGATGCATCATTCACAACATTGTAATAAGGATATGGATCAACATGGGTCTTGGAAAATCGAAGTCTCGTCAGGTAACTGTCAATTCATGCATACCAAGCTCTTGGAGCTTGCTTTAGTCTGTGAAAGGCCTTCTTCATACATGGGTTTCTCTCATGAGTACCTCAAAACCTTGAGTTTGATCTATGTATACTTATTCCTCAATTACTCCATTGAGAAAAGAGGTCTTTACATTCATCATTTCATTAATAGATTATTTAATGGATCAATTCTTTCTTTTTTCTACACCATTATGCTGAGGATTGTAGGGAGTAGTGAGCTCCCTCCTAATCCTGACCTTTCTGTAGAGTGTCCTTAAGTCACCTAAGGTTTACTCTCTCGCTTAGTGAGGAGGTTGACATTGGTCCACATGCATCTGAGTGAACGATGTCCAAAAATTATTTTTCTTACCAGACTTCCTTTAGAATTGGTACTTGGTGAGATCACTTGTCTCACATCTTGATGGAGTCATATGCTCCATGTTTTCAACTGACACTCTATCTCATTGTCAATGCTATCACCTGTGACCTGTTTAGAACAATAGAAACAAGAGAAAAAGTATTTCCAATAACATTTTCATACGAACATATCTATGGTAACAAGGATCATAGAATTACCAAGGTGACCTGCCTGGGAACAATAATTATCTCCTAGAGGATATGTTAGTTCATTTTGAAAAGAAGTGAAACAAGCATCTATATCAATATAAATTACATGCAACCAAGTAAACCTAACAATAATATAATCTATCAAATATTTTTGTCACAACTATAGAAACTATCAAACTTGATATGTGTAAATCTTAACAATTTGATCAATCAAACCTAGAACCTGGAGCCTTAACTGCTTGTTCCTTTGAATGTATTGAATCCAAGATCACATATTGGACAAGGTATCTTGTACATTCCCTAAAATACATACCCATGATTTTGCTGGATGATATAACATGAAAAGCATATACAAGTGCATACCTTTGAAATTTGCAGCATTGTTCAACTTGTCTTATAATCTGAAACTAGACACCATATTGACAAGAAGAGGTTAGAAACTTAATCGAAAAGGTTCAATGATTAGAACAATATAGGAACTATGAAATTTCAACTTTGACCATAAATTCAATTTGACCAAAAGTCAACCTTCAACTTTGACTTTGACCCCAAAAAACTCAAACTTGACATGTTTATTGGCTAAGGGTACCAGAGGCTGCACTAGAGTAGGGAACACTATAATATCCATAAATTAAGTTCAATGCTTCACTTACGGTGCCCAAAGAGTTGGATAAGGATTTTGTTGCAGCTGCAGAATCAGAAAGCCTAGTTATAGCTACTACTCGTGCTACAATGAGCTTAACAAAGAATGACCATGATACCTTATAATGGTTAGACTGTTCTAAAGGTGGTGTGGGTGCATAAACTTTTAATATATTTGATGTGCTTGTTTTACCATAGACAATATCACTATTGTCACCCAAACATAGGCATTCAACCACCCCCGAGCACCATAACCTTTGCTAGATAGAATGATTTTGTAAGCAACACTATAACCAATAGATAAACCCTAGTTGCTAACTACAACAAAAACTCAAGAGAGGTACAACACTCCTTCTCCAAGGGTAGCGCACAAGAGAGTCTCCATATCCAAAGAAAAAGTACCATACACAACTGCAGCTTCACTACTCTCTCAAACTTGTGCCATACTTAGCAACAATATCACCAAGAGTATCACCAATAATATCACCAAGAGTTTCACCAAGAATATCACCAAGAGTTCCACCAAGCACCACCAAGAGCCACCCTAGAATATGTTCCTTCCTTGTATGCCACTCCAACTTCAAACTTGCACTAAACTCGTTGAGAGAGTGAGTGTTTTGAGTGAATAAATGAGACAAGACGTCCTCTATTTATATTAATCTGTCCATTCACTTTTCTAGCTGGGCCGACTTGACTTTCTGGTAATTATATTCTAATATTATTTATTCTTCTAGATTAACTTGTCTTCTAGGGTTTTTACACATCTGTTTAGGGTTTCTCTTGCTTCCAGAATATTATATTCTGCCAAAGATTACACATAGAGGTTAATACATCCCACAACTACCAAAATATCAATAAGAAGGGGGGGTAGAGATATATAAAGAGATAAATGGGGGGTGGTATTATAGGAGAGAGACAAAGGGGGATATAATGATCGAGAAATGGAGGGGGNGGAGGAGGGGGTAGAGAGAGATTGACACTGAGTGTGAGAAGAAGAGGGTAGATAAAGGGAAGTGTTAAGATATTTGATGTGCTCATTTTACCATAGAAAATATCACTATTGTCACCCAACCATAGGCATGAAACCACCCCCAAGCACCATAAACTTTTCTAGATAGAATGATTCTGGAAGAAACACAATAACCAATATATAAACCCTAACTGCTAACTGCAAAAAAAACTCAAGACAAGTAGAGCACTCCTTCTCCAAGGGTAGCACACAAGAGAGTCTCCATATCCACAGACCAAGTACCATACAAAACTACAACAACTGTAGCTACACTACTCTCTCAAACTTTTGCCATACTTAGAAATAATATCACAAAGAGTATCACCGAGAATATCACCAAGAGTTTCACCAAGAATATCACCAATAGTTTCACCAAGAACCACCAAGAACCACCCTAGAAGATGCACCTTCCTTGTATGACACTGCAGCTCCAAAATTGCGCTAAATTGGCTGAGAGGGTTAGTGTGTTGAGTGGGAAAATGAGACAAGATATCCTCTATTTAAATTACTTTCCATTGAATTTTTTGGTTGGGCCGACCTGATTTTCTGGTAATTATATTCTAATATTGTTTAATCTGCTAGGCCGACTCATCTTCTAGGGTTTTTGCACATCTATTTATGGTTTCTCTTGCTTCTGTAATAATCTATTCTAGCCAACGGTTACACATGGAGGTTAGTACCTCCCTCATATACCATAATATCAACACCCCCTCATATCTAGGGAGGTATTAAAAAGTAACATCTTCATAGCCACAAAGGCTATAAACTCACGAGCAACATCACCACTATCAGTATCATATGATAGCATCAACTACATCATCTCTCAAGGCTATACTCCATATGAGTAGTCGGGCGTGACGATAAATAAGTCACTCATTCAACAGAGTGATATAAGGACCATTCTTCTAATACTAACATACATCCTAGAAGAATGATTGTCCCATCATATGTTGAGTGTCCTCAATGGATCCAAGAACTAGCCTCTCCACTACATCATCTCTAAGTTGTATGATCATATCTAAGTTGTACTATCATGATGATCTACATCATATCTAAGTTGTATTAGCATGATCATATCTAGCATAATGTGGAGTTCCATCTACATCATCTCTAATTTGTACTATCATGGTGTCAATGCACCATATCTAAGTTGTACTCGAATGATAAAGATTAATGCCTCTGCATCATCTAACTATCCATCTAGCTCGAAATCACTTCCAAAACTATTGGTAGTCTCCATGTCAATCATATAGTAGCATACAAATGCTACAATACCATCCAATAGAACACAACTTTTCTATCCATAGTAGTACACAACTATTGTCCAGTGGTACACAACCACTCCTAGTAGCACACAACTACTAACTAGTGACACGTAGACACTACCAGTGGAGAACATCCACCACAATAGAATATAGCTAATATCTAGAGACATATAGTCTCCATGATGCAGGAGCATCTCCCACATCAAGCGAGCCAGCGCGGCAGCGAACGACAGCTGGACAAGCGCCAGTGCAAATTTTGAAATTTCCTTGAAGTTGTTGCGCAATCTTAAATGAGTCGTTAAGATGAAGCACACTTGTATAATGTAAATGGACCTTGAGCGATTTCTCTCATCCTTAGTAGGTAGGAGGCATTTAAGATAGTTAATGCAAGTAGATATAATTTAGTTCTAGATTAGACTGTTTGTGAGCACAAGAGGGAAACGGGATATAGACACCCTCATTGTGTATTGTATTAGGATGAAGTAGCATTGTAGAGAAGAAAAAGAGCATGCAGAGAGTTGTGTAAGAACACCCATGTACATATATTTGGATTAATAGGAAGAGATTGATTCAAATTCATGGTTTTGTGTTGTTCTCTGTGTATTGGTGTTGAATGATGTGCTCATGAATGTTTGTCTTCCTGTTATACATTTGCTTTATGTGTTGTGTATATGATTTCATTGTTGAGTTGAAGTCTAAAGGGAAAGGAAATGAGTTTCAATTGTTTCTCTATCTGAGCCAAGGATTCCTGCAAGGAGTGAAGTTGAAGTGTCCGCAAGGAGTGCATTGACAAAGGGTTCAGACAGAGATAGCTTTTGTTCTCATTCATTCTGAGGTGCAGATAGGCACAGGAGCCATGCAAGGAGTGTGCAGGCCAAGTGAAGTTTCAGGGTTGTGAACCTGAGAAGAGTATTTGAAAGACTGTTGCTGCAGGAGTGCGCAAGGTCGAAGGTTTTCAACACCGAGGAGTGTCTGAAGGTTTCCGCAAGGAGTGAGTGAAAGGATTATTTTCTAAGGCTTAGAGTTGCAACAAAGCTCAGGAAGGATAGGCCTTCGAATTCTGTTGAAGAACAGTGCAGGGAAGCTGGGACTGGAAGTTCGTAAGAAGCGTCGCATGTTTGCATGCAGGTCGACAAGTTCCGCGATAAAGGAACACTAGAGTCATTTCGCAGGTTTCACTAGGAGGAACGGACGATCGGAATTCTCCGAGGAGAATTCATGAATTTCCGTGGGCTGTTGGATCTCACGGAGGAGTAGGAAAGTTACCGTAGAAGTTTCAAAGGGTTCAAAGCTCAGGAGGGGCAGAACCGTAGATCTGAGTCATGAGGACTGTCATATCTACACGTGAACTCGCATATCAGGGTTTCATGTGTTAAAGCTCCGTAACATTACAACGAGAATCGCAAAGCTGCGAAACGTGATATCCCGACAGTCAAAGGGATAGTGTGGGCCACAAGGGTCAGAGTGGAAGATAGGTGGCATGACTTATCGGAGTTTTGTGGCGAGAAGTCCCGAACATATACATTAAGATTCGCGATATTGTGAACTCTGAAATGCTGATGGAGTAAAGGATCGTTGAATAGTCAACCCGCGCATGCATTGGGGTTTTGGCATATCGGAAGTCGAGAGTCGGTAAAGTGAGTTGGTTGATATCACGAGTGGCGAAGTCGCGATAGAGAGAACCTTGATAGGAAAAGGTCAACGTTGACTGTCATTAGATATCATGGATTTGAGGGTCGAATGTCCGACCACTGACCTCGCGAAGTCGTGAAGTCCGATCTTCTGAGTGCGAAAGGGAGATCTGGTGAAGGGTTTTTGTGGGTGCAGATTTCCCCGATAGGGAAATAGAAGGACATTAGAGTTCTTCAGGCTGTGAAGGAAGAAAAGATCCTGTGAGCGGACGTGCTTGTGAGCGCGACTGCGTCAATTTGGTATCAGAGCCTGATTCTTGTCTGTATACTTCAGATGAGGGACGCATAAGGGGTAAAGAGTACTCTGATACACTACATCAAGTTTGGTATCAGGGCCCAGAAAAGTTCTTTCTTTTTCTTTCTGTAGCAGAGAAGAAGAATTTTCCATGCCTCCAAGGAGAAGGGACATACAAACACCCAATCCAGAGGATAGGGAAATGCCGAGAAGAAGAGGCAAGCAGATGACAGATCTAGTTATGGAGAGAGAGATGTGCGATCTACGAGCTAGACTCGAAGACATGGAGACAACGAAAAGATGCACAGCCAGTGCAGGGGATCTCAGTGATTCTGAAAGCGAAGTTGAGGCTGAACACGAAGAAGAAGTTGCAGTTGAAGATGCATCAAACGAGCGTTTGATCAAAGCTATTGCTAGGATGGGTGCAAGAGCAAATATGGACATTCCAGTTTATGAGGGAAACTTGGATGCAGAGGAGCTTCTAGACTGGATTAGAGCTCTGGACATGTACTTCGACTATGAAGATGTTGAAGAAGATAAGAAAGTCAAGCATGCTGTCATGAGACTAAAAGGACATGCAACATTGTGGTGGGATGAACTACAAGTTGACAGATGCTACAAGGGAAAGCAGAAAATCAAGAGCTGGGACAGGATGATCATGAAGATGAAAGCGAAATTCATCCCGAGGGACTATCAAATTTCTTTGTTCAAGAGGATGCAGAACCTGAGACAGAAGCTGATGATAGTGAAGGAATACACTGAGGAATTCTATAAAATGAACATCAGGGCAGGTCATTGGGAGAGCGATGATGAGAAAATTTCCAGATATCTGAATGGTCTGAGATATGATATCCAAGATGAGATGAGCATGGTAACCATCTGAACGGTGGAAGATTCTTATCAGATGGCTCTGAAAGCGGAGGAGAAGCTGAGCCGAAAACAGAGTCAGAGGGGCAAAGGCAGAAGTCATCCAAGAGGCAAATCAGTTGCCCAGGATAGAAACCAGAAGCCCAAGGAAGACTGGAAGAAACCTCAGACACAGACAGAGAGAGGTGGAGCTTCACAACGAGGACAACATAATGAGCAGAGAGGAGATTATGCTGACAACAACACTTTTCCTTGTACTAGAGGTAGAGTAAGAGGAAGAGGTGGAGTAATCACATGCTTCACATGTGGAAAGAATGGGCACAAGTCTTATGAGTGTCCAGATAAAAAGAAGGACATTGGAGAAGCTCACATCATAGAAGCACAGAGGCGAGATGTTGAGGCAGAAGATGCTGAAGGCGGAAGATCGTTGATGATGCGAAAAGTCCTTTTGACACCTGAGAAGGAGGTGGAAAGTTCAGTCCAAAGGACTATACTTTTTAGGACTGCTTGCAAGACCAAGGATAGGGTATGCAAGGTCATCGTAGACAGTGGTAGCATGGATAATCTCGTTTCTACGGAGATGGTAGAGAAGCTGGAGATGGAGACGACTGATCATCCCAGCCCATACAGAGTTTCATGGCTACAAAAAGGACACTAGGTAACTGTCACTAATAATGTTTAGTTGAATTCAAGATAGGTGGATATAATGATAAAATCTTGTGTGATGTTATTCCCATGGATGTTTTTCATTTATTGCTAGGTAGACCATGGCAATATGAAAGAAATGTGATTCATGTTGGGAGAATGAACACATATACCCTAGAGAAGAATGGGAGGACACACATGTTGCTTCCAATAAAGGATAAGGAGGTGAAATCGGAAGTAAGCAACACTGTACTTCTCATGAGTGGAAAGGAACTTCTTACAGAGGTTAAGAAGAAGGAGGATCTGCAGTTCACTGTGGTCAGAAAGCCGAGGATTGTTCTAACTAGCACAAGAGTGGATGATTTTCCAGAGGAGATTTAGGAACTGCTAGGAGAGTTCGTTGATATAGTCATGGATGAATTACCCCATTCATTGCCACTGATTAGGAGTGTGAGTCATCATGTTGATCTCATACCAGGGGCCAGTTTGCCAAACAAAGTCGTGTACAGATTGATGCCACAAGAGAATGAAGAGGTTAAGAGACAAGTCCAGGATTTTTTGGACAAAGGTTTAGTCAAGGAAAGCTTGAGTCCATGTGTTGTTCCAATAGTACTCAGTCCGAAGAAAGACGGAGGCTAGAGGTTGTGTACTGACTCGAGGGAGATTAATAAGATAACCACCAGGTACAGATTTCCATTGCCAAGAATGGATTATCTGATGGATTGCTTGAGTGGAGCAAAGTATTTCTCAAAGATTGATTTGAAAAGAATTTATCACCAAATCCACATGAGAGAAGGTGATGAATGGAAAACAACATTCAAAATCAATGAAGGGTTGTATGAATGACTTGTTATGCGGTTTGTCTTAACAAATGCGCCAAGTACCTTCATGAGGTTGATGAACGAAGTCCTGAGGGAGTTCATCAGAAAATTTATCATTGTGTATTTAGATGACATACTGGTTTATAGTAAGACAGTGGCAGAGCATCTGAAGCATTTGGCTACATTAATGAAGAGATTACAGTAGGAGAAGCTATTGATAAATATGAAGAAGTCCTCATTCATGAAGACAGAGCTCATTTAATTGGGATTTGTTATTTTGGCGAATGAGTTGAGGATGGATCCAGATAAGGTGGAAGTGATCAAGAATTGGCCATCGCTGAAGAATATCTTTGAGGTGAGAAGTTTTCATGGATTGGCTAGTTTCTACCGAAAATTCATCAGGAATTTCAGTGGAATTAGTGCAGCGATGATGGACACGGTGAAGAAAAGACACAAGTCTTTTCACTAGACTAAAGAGGTTGAAAAGAGTTTCAATCTATTGAAGAGGAAGATCACGGAACAACCAGTTTTGGTGTTGTCGGATTTCCAGAAGACATTTCAGGTGAAATGCGATGCAAGTGGATTTACAATAGGGGCAGTATTGAGTCAAGAAGACAGGCCGATAGCATACTTCAGCGAGAAACTGAATGAAGCGAAATTGAAATACTCCACTTATGATAAGGAATTTTATGTTATCATTCAGGAATTGAAGAAATGGAGGCATTACTTGATCCCGAAGGAGTTTGTTTTGTACAGTGATAATCATGCACTGCAGTTTGTGACTCAATAGGAGAAGTTGAATCATGTCAAATGGGTTGAGTATATGCAGAATTTCACTTTTGTTATTAAACATATTTCTGGTACTGCTAACAAAGTTGTTGATGCTTTGAGCAGGAAGTGTTTGCTATTGCAGGAGTTCAAAGTCAAAATGTTGGGTTTTGATGATCTCAGGAACATGTACGTAGATGACCCAAATTTTAAGGAGGCATATGAAGCAGCTGAGAATCTGGATCTCAGAGATAAAATCCAGTGGGTAGAGTACCTGATCCAGGAAGGATTGTTGTTTAGGGGTAATCAAATGTGTATTCTGAAATGCTCCATGAGGGAGAACTTGCTGAAGGAGAAACACAGTGGAGGATTGGCAGGGCACTTTGGTCATGACAAGACATTCGCAAAATTGAACGAGTCATATTTTTGGCCGGGAATGCGAGCATATGTCAGGAGATTCGTAGACAGATGCAGGATTTGCCAGCATTCGAAGGAAAGGAAGTAGAATGCGGGATTTTATCAACCATTTCCGATACTAGAGAGGCCATGGGATGCAATTAGCATGGATTTTGTATTGGGGTTGCCAAGAACACAAAGAGATTGTGATTCAATCTTTGTGGTGGTGGATAGATTTTCCAAAATGGCACACTTCATTCCATGTCAGAAGACCAGTGATGCAACTCACATTGCAAACCTATTTTTCAAAGAGGTCATTCGACTTCATGGGTTTCCAAGGAGCATAGTTTCGGATAGAGATACGAAGTTCATAGGGAATTTCTGGAGGACCTTATGGAAGAAGCTGGGAACTAACTTGGCATTTAGTTCGGCTTATCATCCTCAAACAGATGGACAAACAAAAGTGGTAAACAGAAGTCTGGGAGACTTGCTAAGAAGCTTGGTGACAGAACACCACAGCCAGTGGGACAATATATTACCACAGACAGAGTTTGCTTATAATGACTCTGTTAACAGGAGTACAGGCAGATTCCATTTCAGATTGTTTATGGCATGCAGCCGAGAGGAATTTCTGAATTTAGGGATTCAGAACAGACTGCAATTAGGAGCACTAGAGAAGAAGAATTCGTAGAGGCGATGAGGGAACTTCACAGCCAGGTGAAGGAACGATTGCAGAATTCAAGCCAGGAATATAAACGCAGGGCAGATCATCACAGAAGACAACTTCAATTTGAAGTTGGTGATCTGGTTCTAGCACATTTGAGGAAAGAAAGGTTCCCGAGAGGAACATACAATAAGTTGAAGATGAAGAAAATCGTGCCATGTAGGGTCTTGAGGAAAATTGGGGTGAATTCTTATGAGATTGAATTACCCGATGGGATCGAAATTTATACGATATTCAATATCTCGGATTTGTACCCATACGGAGCTGGGGAGGCAGAGACTGGATATGAGCAACCAGTGATCCAGTGGACGAAGCAGATGCTAGTTGCAGAGAAGTCATAGATGGAGTGCATATTGGACAAAAGAATTGGCAAGAAGACTAGATGAAAGAAATACTTTGAGTATCTGGTCAAGTGGAAGGGCCATCCAGTTGAAGATGCCAGCTAGGAGAGCGAAGCAGAGATACAGAAGCATGGACAGACCACACAGGAGTTCATGGACAAGAGCCCATGAAAATTTTCAAGCGGGGAAGTATGATGCAGGAGCATCTCCCACATCAAGCGAGCTAGTGAGGAAGCGGAGGACAACTGGACAAGAACCAGCGCAAATTTTGAAATTTCCTTGAAGTTGTTGTACAATCTTAAATGAGTCATTAAGATGAAGCGCACTTGTATAATGTAAATGGACCTTGAGCGATTGCTCTCATCCTTAGTAGGTAGGATGAATTTAAGATAGTTAATGCAGGTAGATAGAATTTAGTTCTAGATTAGACTGTTTGTGAGTGCAAGAGGGAAATGGGATATAGACACCCTCATTGTGTATTGTATTAGGATGAACCAGCATTGTAGAGAAGAAAAAGAGCATGCAGAGAGCTATGTAAGAACACCCATGTACAAATATTTGGATTAATAGGTGTTGCACCCTTTTCATCACCTTGGTGAGAAAATAAGAGGTGCTTGCATGCCCAGTTGGGTCTTGCTGAGCATGACAGCTGTAGAGGAAAGAGTTAGAGAAAGAAAAACAAAACTATAAGAAAGAATTAAACTAACACAAACTAAAATCATAAGCATAGGGATATAGAGATAAAAAACACAAAAAGACCCATATCACCAATGTTTTTAGGCTGATATATTGATGAAATCAAAGCACCAAGAAGAAAGGGGACTATGAGTCCCTTCTTCCTCCAAGGGAAGGCTCTTGGA
>JZKD02S1613680.1:39223-54050 GCA_000966675.3 Picea glauca
AATGACAAAGATCAAATAAGTTATAAGAGAGTGTGCATGCTCCTATAGTGCATGTACACTATTAGGAAGGCGTGTGTGTTCTGTTGAAGGGTCTTAAATCCCTTACTTCAATAGTAGGAACCAAACCCGCCACCGAGGCCCAATTAGACTCTACAACATTTGAAGATGGAATGGTTCTACAGATCTTGCGATTCGACCAATTTATCGATGGGCTTTGTGTTTCCTTGTTAAGGCTCTTCCTTAAGTTGGGACTATTCTCTTTTGTATTTTCTCTTGGGTGGGACTGATAGGAGAAATGCAAGCCAGTATAAACGAACTTGATAGAAAACAAAAATTAAGTTCTAACTACTAAGGAAGAGGCTAAGCTTGGGATAACCCATTGCTCAAACATGCAGACAATGATTCTATACCACATTCCTAGTACTAATACATTAACCATGTGAGCATCCAATTACTCTCTGAGAAACTAATTATAAGAAAGAAAACACATATGTAAAAAGATAATGGCAAGAAAAATAATTCATCTACCATAACCATTCATTACATAATAACACAACGATTTATCTTCATCATTAAAGAAAAGAACATCAGAACATTGCACCAGATAACTTGAAAACATAATTAATTGCTCTTACTCATTACTGCATCATTCATTAAATAGGATAGGAAGTAGTTCTTCTCCAAGTTCAGTCACATGCATCTGATGAAAATAGTTTTTCTTTGGTACAGAAGGATTTATCAATTCATAGAAGCTTCAAAATAATTCTTAACCACCAAAAAGAAAGAGTTCTTACAACAACCATCGAACTCTAACTAATTGGTCGATGTCTTTATTTATAATATAAAGTTTAATTGAAATCAACGACTAAGTATAGTTTAAGAAAAGAAAAAATCACCACTTGGCGTTATCTTTTAACAGTTTCTTTAATAATCAACCCGAGATATTTCTTGGAAAGGGTGACTTCTCTCATATTCAGTCCAATTGATAAACCATTATTCACAAGTTTGGGCCCATGGAAACCTATTTTGTTCCATCGGAGCCGCATATATTCCCCTAATGTCTACTGCATGCGCCTGGTACTTTACGAGACTGGAGTTCAACTACTGTCGCATGGTTCGGGACCTAATTAGAGGTTCTGCGAATCATTGCACTTGCCCTGACCTCGCATCAGTTATCTTTGCAAGCTCTTCGATCCATAATGAGTATTGTTCGGCATGCAACTTTATTACATCACTCAGGTCGATAAATTTATAGGGGTGCCAAACTCGGGGAGCCCGAAATCCTTCATTTCTCCTTTAATTCCGCTTTGATGTTTCTTTCGAATTCTTCAGCGAGATCATGGAGAAAGATTTGTTTGGTAATCGGGGAATCTTTCCTACAATCGGGGTTGAGGTGGTTTAGTGATCAAGTAATATAATATAAGATACAAACAAACATAATAGACCAATGAGTACCTGTGGAGCTCGCTAGTCTTGATCATTTAATACTTGCGTAATCCAAGTCATCCCTTTGAATGACCTACGATGTCTTTGTCCACACTGCCACTCCTCTTCAGTTTAAATGAGTTACGTTAGCATGCCATAGCGTGGCAAATCGAGTACCATAGATATGAGCATAGGAACCGTCACAGTAACTGCTCGACCTTTGGGGATGGGAAAATACGCCAAAGTCAAGCATGCATGCATACGCTCTCAAAAGGTCGGATATCGTAATAAGTAATTCATTAAATGCCTCCAGAAGCCGTATGACCAAGTATGTCAATTATCATTCGTCAATAACAGAAGCTGGGGAGTTTAAAGAGATTGGAATGATCGTACCATATATTCCCTGCAACTCTGATCAACGATGTTTTATGCATTCTAGATTGCATTCATCAAGCAACTCTGATGCGTTAAATCTTCAAGACATCATGTCACGAGGCGTGAGTGTTCTTTTGGCATGCTCTGTTTCTCTTCTTCATTCCACTATAAATTCTAGTAATTCTATGGGGAATTCTATGCATATGTCGAGTTTATACCTCTGTACCATTGGTATTACGGGTTTATTCTGGTGAAACTCCGTGTAGTAGTCCTTTACCATCCGCAGATGTCTAAGATACTATTTTTTTTCACTATTGGATCCCAGTTAAATAAGGGACAATTTTTGTGAGGTAGCCAAAGTGTCAGGTCCAAGCCCCAATGTGCCTGGGACTCATTCTTATTGGCCTCCAGTGTCCCAGAAGCTTCAACAGGAGGTACCGGCCTTTTCTCGGAAACGGTGTCAGCGTCTCTAGTGGAGGTGGGGGTGGAGAGAAGTATGTATGAAATAAATATGATGAAGGTTGTCGTCTCTCAGGAGAAGACAACACAGATAAGGGGAAGGAATAATAAAGATAAGGGAAGAGGGGAAGGAAACCACCTCCCAGTTGAGCTGAGTGTACATCCATCCACTGAGGGGTTTACGATGCTCACTAACTGGTCAAAGCCTGTTGATACTACCAGTAGAGGAAGCAGGAGACGAAAGGGAAGGGATAAGGCACCGGTTTCTCCTGTTAAGAGTCCCATACAACAGTTAGAGTAGGCCTAATGTGCCATTGTTTAACTCTACCAATAAAATAGAGAGTTGTGGATCCAATTGACAGCGAAGAACCAGGAGGTATCGACGTCGTAGGGTCATGAAGGAGCACAGTTTGGCTCCAGAGATGGCTTTGGGAAGCACAAGATACAATTGTGCAGTTGTGCAAGGCACAAAGGATGACAATGAAAGAGGAGAAGAAAACACTACATGGCACGAGGAGTAGTCTGGGAGAAGGTCTAAGTGCAGGAGATACATGATGGGCGAGCTCTTTCTTTGCATTCTCTGAAGTGACACTTGACAATTTTCTCTTTTTGTTGTACGGTTTTTTATATTCTCATTGTGACCGGGCTGGTTAGTCAAGACATTAGTGGTGTATGTAACCTGAGCTTGGCGTTAGATTTAATTATATGAAAATATTTAAAAGTTTTTTGAATGTATCACATTCCCCTTTTGTATGTAAATTTACTGTGTTTTCTTATCTAAGTTTTCATGCAAAATATGGGATTTTATAATTGTTATGATTATGAGTTTCCTTGTAAGTTTGTTGATATGTTCCCTTTAAAACTTCTGATGTCGATTGATGCTGACACAGTGTTATTAAATCAGGGTTATTAAAATATTTAAAACATAAAATTTATCACTCGACTGGTGGGTAGGGATTGCACTTGGGGACTTCGCTCACATTGAAAGCACTAAAAGATCTAGATACTGCAACTGTCGATGCTTGGATGGCATCGAGGATCGGCATTAAAATGGAAAATTAATGTGTAATTTTCTTTGTGGATTATCATTTTGTAAATCTCCGATGTTGAAACTGTATCGGGAGTCAGGGTCAGCGATACCACTCCTCTCCTTGCACGATGCTTACCTTTTTCTGAAGCCGAATGGATCGGTCTTCGACGATATTACTACCAAATCTCATTCACAGAAAAGAGAGACTTTTGACCACCGATGCTAATGAAGATTAGTTATTGGCTATTTTGTACTTCTCAAGTAATTTTCATCACCTTTAACCTTTACCAATGTCGAACTTCCTGAGCGTGTTGGGGAAAGATTTAGAATGTTTATTCCTTAGGTAGTTGTTAAGTCCCATTTAAAGTTAAGATGATTCTTTGTTGTATGTTCAAGCAGAATTTAAACAATTCAAACATGAAACATAAAATATAAGCGTAGGACTTAATTTCATACTGAAGTGAAAACTGACAGTGAAAAGGATCAAGTGGTACCCAAAAAGTAGAAATGGACATAGAATTTTTAGGGTGTGTTGAGTGCTCAACAAATGATGATTCACTGGGTGAAAGTAGAATCTATGTTCCTCCTCCAAGGCTTAGCTGATATAGAAGATGATGGAGAATCTTAGCTGGTCTTAAATTGGAACCTCTTAACCTTTGCATTTGACGTCCTTCGGTCAATGCTTCCAAGTCTATCTATGGGGTTTTAACCCCTTTTCCTCCTTTGTTTCCTTTGACCCTGACGCATGACCCATTTTTACAAAAGTTTATCAAAGTATTCATCGGAATGAAGCCTTTAATTACCTCTACTCGCCTGCTTTGATGTCGCTCCACTGCCAGCAAGCGTCCATAGCCCCGGTGGAGTCACGGAAATCACAGAACTTGCTCCACTTCCAGCGAGTGTTCATAGCCCCAGTGGAGATATCTGCATACCCTCTCCTACTGTTCACTCTTTTGATATTATGATTTTTATTTCATCATGATGCATTGAGTGAGTGGGAGAGGAGGATGTCTGTTTATTTGCGAAGTGAGAGGATTAAGGTGTATGCTTCACTAGCTCTATCTTCTGGGTTCATGTAGGCCTTTCTAGATTTCCCTCTTTCCCTTAAGGTCTTACTGAACCACAAAGTAGTCATTTCTGACATTTCTCTGAAGTTGTTCATTTTCTCAGGTTGGATAGAGGATTCCTCAAAGTAACCACAAGTTTTCCAGTGTTTCTGGTGTTTGTAAGTGAACGATGAGTCAAAAACAAGGTTTTCTACGTTGCACGATTTTAAGGCCAACCATTGTTTTGTCGGACATACCTTCAAAAGCATAGAAAACCAGAAAGAAAATAAACAACAAAAGAAGTATTTCGCAATCGTAAAGATACTCAACAACGAACATAGAACACACATATTTATTGTTTTATTCATTTTATTATTATTATTATTATTATTTTATTGGAAGTATTGTTTTAGGGTTTGGCCATTTACTGGGAGGGCATCAGGTTCCCCTTTCAGATTCTACAACTGATAAGTGTCTGCCTTGATCTTCTCAACCACCTGGAAAGGTCCAAGCCATAGATTCTGAAATTTAGAATGTGTCCCTTTTGGTTCATTTTCTCTATCCCACTTCAGGACTAAGTCTCCTACTTCAAAGTTTTTTTCTTTAGCCTTATGCTTATCGAACCATATTTTCACTATCTGTTGGTGAGATAGGAATTTTGACTTAGCATTTTCTCTCTCTTCTTCTAGCATGAGCAGAGTGTTAATTCTTTGTTGCATGGCCGATGAAGGTTCTTTGTTGGAATCTTGGGTTAGTTGAAGGAACAAAAGATAGAGCCCATTTGGGAGGATGGCTTCTTACCAATAGACCAAAAAGTATGGGGAATTTCCTATAGATTCTTTAGGTGTGACCCTATCGGCCCATAGAGCATTATGGAGTAGATTATGCCAATTTCTTTGGTTATCTGCAACTATCTTCTTTAATATTTTTACCAGTTTTTTATTAGTTAATTCCGCCACACTATTTCCCTAGGGATAATAATTCACAGAGTACTTAATTACGATTCCTTTGTCTAGAGAAAAATTTGTCAATAGGGTGGAAGAAAAGTAAGATGCATTATCAAAGACCAGAATAGAAGGGACACCAAACCTCGTGATTAGATATTGTTCTATGAATTGGATTACTACCTTCTCGTTTACCTAAGTCAAAGAAATGGCCTCTGCCCATTTCGTGAAATAGTCAATGGCGGTAAGAATGTATTTGTGCAGTTTTGAAGATCTGGGTGTAATTTCTCCTATGATATCCAACCCCAACTACTCAAAAGGCCTAGAGACAGTCACAGTTTGGAGTGGGACTATTTCTCTCTTCTTCTTTCCAGCTCTTATTTGATAAGTATTACAATTTCTAGCGTAAGTATGAGCATCTTTGAACAAGGTGGGCCAATAATAGTCGACTCTCATAATCTTATGACCAGTGGTGTTTCCTATGAAATGTACCCTGGTGGGGCCATCATGGAGTTCCTTTAGCACTTTTTTTGTGTCTTCACATTCGAGACATATTAATAGTACTCCATCATAATTGATCCAGAAGAGCACCAGATTTATAAGGTGATATTGTGCAGATTTTAATCTGAGGGATCTTCTTTCTCTAGGGTTGAGATCTTCCGAACAAGTCCCGTGATGTTGAAGATAAGTTAAATCCTTATACCAAGAGTCTTGTCCTGGGAAGATGTATGCTACTTCACCACACCATAATGCCATTTCATTCTCCCATCTGAAATATTCATTTACTTGATCCTGGGCTCCGACTGCAAGCTTGCATAACCCTTGTCCTTTTACTAGTTTGGCAGATTTTATATCTAGATCAAATTCATGGACTATTTCCATCCAGTTCCTTCTTATTTCCCCCATTTATTGTTGGGTAAACAAGGATCGGACTGGAGGGTGCGACACAATTAGTTTAGTGTGATTCTTAAGGATGTAAGCCCTGAAATGATTTACTGCCTTATAAACCACGTAGGTTTGTTTGTATATAGCAGGATAATTGATCTCGACTCCTTGAAGATTAGTACTCATAAATGACACCAGGGCTTCATTGTTGTCATCATCCTTATGAGTCAAAACTGTAGCTAACGATTGGTTGGAGGTGAAGGTATAAAGGAAAAAGTATCTATTGAAATCAGGACTTCGCAACACCGAAGCCTGGGATATAGAAGCTTTGATATTATTGAAGGCGTCCTTTCTATCATCATCCCACTTAAATTTGGAATCCTTGGGAATCATATTTTGTAAGGGTTTGATGATTTCTACGAAGTCAGTAGTGAGATTCCTCACAAAATTGATTTGCCCAAAAAGGTATTGTGTATATTTCTTGTTATGGGGTAATGGAAGTTGAGATATGGCCTTAATCCTTTTCGAGTCTATGTGAATCCCTACTTGAGATATAATGTGACCTAACATATTACCTTCCTCGACACCGAATATAGTTTTCTTTGGGTTTAAGGATATACCGTATTTCCTACACCTTTAGAAAATCTGAGTTAGGTGTTGAATGTGCTTTTCTCTATTCTTCGAATAAATTTTTACGTCATCTAGATAGACTACCACACATTTATTGATTATTCCCCAGAAATCCACGTCCATATCCCTTTGGAAGGTCTCTCATGCGTTAATCAACCCAAAAGGCATGCGTTTATAAGTGAAGGTTCCCCATTTAGTTCGGAAGGTGGTTTTTAAACGGTCTTCCTCTGAAACCGGGGCTTGGTTGTAACCTCAGAACCTGTCTAGTAGAGAGAAGATATCTGAGCCAAACACGGTCTGCAGGAGTTGTTCCATCGGCGAGACTAGGTAATTGTCTTTTTCTGAAGCTCTGTTGAGGTTCCTAAAATCTACGCATAGAGGGATTTCTCCCATTTATTTCCTTACCGGAACAAGATTCGCTACCCAGGCGGAATGCCTAACCTGAAAAATGGTCTTGGCATCTAAAAGTCTATTTAATTCCTGATACATGAGAGGTTCCAGGGATGGGTGATACTTTTAGAGCTTATGTTGGAAAGGTTTCACTTCGGGTTTTAACGGGATGGTGTGTTGAATGATGCGAGTATCATACATTTTCAAATCCCTATAGGACCATGAAAAGACATCCTAGTAGTGTTGAAATAATTTGAGGTAAGCCTTCCTCTCTTCCTTAGATATAGTCTTGCTGAGATTCACATTCTTTGGGTTTTCTGGGGTCCCAATATTTATAGTTTCATGCAGGGGACAAGAGCTACCAATCTTTTCATTTTTAGGTCCCTTAAATCGCTCTTTCAGATCAAACATATTTTATAGATTAGCTATCCCTTTCAGGATTGTGTGAGCCTTTGATTTATCCATAGGTTGTCATGTCCGAAGATCGGTTTCTGTTGATTTCTCTTGGAATTCTTCATCGTCAATAGCGAGATCTTTTAAATTGTCTTGGTTGGTTGAGAAGTTTATAATATGTTCATCTCCTTCAAATATTTTCCAATTGGAAATGTTATTGGGTACCAACGGTTTGTAGAGAAGCTCCACAGTGAATCGAGGGGCTTCATAATCCTCTAAAGGCGACATCCTGGAAGCAGTTGTGGCTAAGGAGTCAGCAAGAATATTGTTTTCTCTAGGGATTGTTGTGATATTGAAAGCTTCAAAGTGCTCTATTAACCTATGCACCTCCTATTGATAGTTCTTTAGGTCAGGCGAATTGCAATATATAGTATTCCTTACTTGTCTAACAATAATTTCAGAGTCTCTAAAAACTTTCAATTCTTTGACATTCAAATCTATGTCTTTGTTTAATCCTTGTACCAGAGCTTCATATTCAGCATTTTTGTTGGTACATTCAAATTCTAGCCTACAGGACAAGAAATGTCATTTACCTTTAGGATCGATGAGGATGCACCCTGCTCCTGACCCTTCTTGTGATTTAGATCCATCCAAATAGAGGGTCCAAATTTGTGAGCGCAAATCACTCTTTTCGTTTCCCTTATTAGTTTCTTTCTCTCTGACCTTTTGTTCTGCAAGATCTAGCACGAGGTTTTGACAAAAGAGGGTGTCTCATGTCGGTATTGGAAATTTCTCTTGAAAAACCAATTTGGAGTTTTTGGTAAGAGGAAAATCATACAAGAGAGGAGCGAAGTTTCTGAAGTAGGAATCGTAGGAATAATTTCCCAGTATGGGGAAATTTGTGGACAAGGGTTCATTCGGGGTTTCTAGATTAGTGACTGTATGTTTCAGATATCTCTCCCTATAGATTTTTATCATGTCCTTGTATCCCTTCAATGGTAGCCAAAGGTGTGCCCAGTCTGTACTGAAGTACCCGTTTAGCTTTTCAGACCAAATCTCGACTCAGTAATAGCCCATATGCCTCTGGGATATCTACTATGATGATGTCAATAACTTTCAAGAATGTGGGGTGTGTCGATATTCTGATCATCACATCTTTGAGTTCTCCTATGACCTTGACCCGGGTCCTATCTAGTTATATGACATGTTTATCACTTTTGAGAGGTATGGCATTTAATGTTTTACAAATAGACAAGGGCTTAACGTTGGAAAACGCTCCAAAATCTATCAAATAGTTATGAAGGTTTCTATTGAAGATTTCAAACATCAAGAGAAAAGGTGGGACAAAAGGCTTTTCCTTTCTATCTCATGAACAGGTGTTCATAGTTGGTTTTCCCACCAGATCTGTGGGAGACAAATTTCTTTCTAGACCATTACCCACTGTCGGTTTTTCTACTAAATGAAAATCTTATAACAAAAATTCCTTCTACTGAGGAATCCTACATATTTCCATAACTAATATATTGGCCTTTAGCTTCTTCAAATCTTCGACCACATTGTAATCTAGTTTGGGCGATTCCTGGGTATGAATGTGTATAGGATTTTAACCGAGAGCAAAATCTGTTTTCGGACGATCAGGCATTAACTTACTTTTCTAGGCTTGGGTGACGTCAGTATCTTTCGATCCAGGTGGGCCCTTACTATGTTTTTGCACCACCGAAACTTCCTCGGGTTGTTCTTGAGACTAAAATAGGTCATCAGACAGCATGATCAGGTCGAGATCCCATATCATCATGGTTGTATCTCATGGTGGGTCAATCTCTTCTTGGTCAACAATATTTATAACCGAACTACTTGGTTGTTCGGTTAGGGAGACGTCGTCTAAAAACCGATTGGCCATCAAATTCATGGTATGTACCCATAGGGTAGTCTCTTTCGAAGTGGTTTTTTTGATGATAAGTACAGAAAGAATCAGATGCAACATTCCCTAGATCAATGTTTAAGTTAGCTGGGGGAGGTTTAATTGCTTTGAAAGGTTGGTTCCTCTTAAATAAAGGATTATAGGGCCTTTGTCTTGGGTTTCCCTCTCCTTCATTTCTCTTCATGTCTATGAACTCATTTGATAATTTCTTAACCATGCATTGTATATCTTCTATATCTCCACTACACTTGTCAGGAGCCTATTCAGTTGGTTTCCCCGGTGGTCTGGTTAGAAGGAGTCCTCTCGTGGGAGGGGACTAGGATTCTTTCTTTACTAGAGAGGTCAAGCCTTATTTACATCCTTTCATATGGAATTCTATTGTCTTGTCCTCTTCAAAAATTTCTATCCGGGTTTTCTTAGCGGCTCTCTTTACAAACATAGAAATAGAAGTCGGGAGTGCGTTAGCATAAACCTCACTCTACAACTCTTGAGTTGGTTTTGCCGTGGGCTGGAATTTGTTTAAAATGGTCGTGAATCTTTGATTGAAATCTTTGACCCTTTCTTTCGGACTCATGGTGGCTGTGAACAACTCAACCATCAGAGCTCCCATAGTAGCTTCCTCTGCAAATTTATCTAGAAAATCTTTCTGGAACTTGGTCCAGCTAGTTATAGATCCTACTGGTAGATTAAAATACCACATGGAAGCTAAATTTTCATATGTGTAGGGGAAAATTCTGCAGACTATGTATTCATGTTGAACGTTCATGAGTCTAATCATGAGTATGAACTTCTTGATATGATATTTAGGTAAACCTGAAGTCTCAGGGTCGTACTTGGGAAGCATCTTCTCCGGGTGCCAGGGAAGATTATGTACTCATCCAAGGACGGTCACTGCATCTCTGACCAACCAAGGTTGGTTGTTCTGAAGTGGGATTTCCCCTTCTTCCTCATGGTTATTATTACCTTCCATATCTTCAGAACTCGAGTCGAACTCTTCTTCTTCTGAAAAGTCATTTGGCTCGAAGATGTTGCCGACTAGTGTTTCGGGTATCAAATAAAGAGGTTCTTGGATTTCGGTAATCGTGAAATCTATTAAGTCTTATACAGAGTGTATGAAAACCTCATCGGGAGTGCTAACCATTGGTCTACTTTGTTCTTTTCTTCGAGGGAGTATGGGATCTAAGGACAACGCACCAATATATCGAGCATAAGCTCTTGTGATTCTCCTGAATTGATTTACTTCCTCGTGAGGAAGGGCGTAAGGCATTTTAGGGTGAAAAGGTTCTTCCTTAGGCTGGGGTGAGTTACGCGCTTCAGGAGTACTCAACGTGTGTGGGTTGTCTTTTGAATGACTAGCCATGCATGTGGGCCATTATGAATCTGTAGGCTCTTTGAAATGCTATATAAAATATATACTCAATCATTCAATCTCAGGCCCTCCTTCTAGCACCAATTCTATTGATGGGTCTTAAATCCCTTACTTCAATAGTAGGAACCAAACCTACCACTGAGGCCCAATTAGACTCTGGAGCATTTGAATATGGAATGGTTCTCCAGATCTTGCAATCCGACCAATTTATCGATGGGCTCTATGTTTCCTTTTGAAGTCTCTTCCTTCAGTTGGGACTATTCTCTTTTGTATTTTCTCTTGGGTGGGACTGGTAGGAGAAATGCAAGACAGTATAAACCAAATTGACAAAAAACAAAGATTAAGTTTTAACTACTGGGGAAGAGACTGAGATTGGGATAACCCACTCTTCAAACATGCAGACAATGATTCTATACCACAGGCCTAGTACTAATACATTAACCATGTGAGCATCCAATTACTGTCTCATAAACTAATTATCAAAAAGAAATCACATATGTAAAAAGATAATGGAAAGAAAAATAATTCATCTATCATAACCATTCATTACATAATAACACAATGATTTATCTTCATAATTAAAGAAAAGAACATCAAAACATTGCACTAGATAACTTGATAAAAGAATTAATTGCTCTTACTCATTACTGCATCATTCATGAAATAGGATAGGAAGTAGTTCTTCTCCAAGATCAATCATATGCATCTGATGAAAATAATTTGTCCTTGGTCCAAAAGATTTCTCAATTCATAGAAGCTTCAAAATAATTCTTAACCACCAAAAAGAAAGAGTTCTTACAATAGCCATTAACCTTTAACTAATTGGTCAATGTATTTATTTATAATATAAAGTTTAACTGAAATTAATGGCTAAGTGCAGTTTAAGCAAAGAAAAAATCGCCATGTGGTGTTATCTTCTAACAGTTTCTTTAACATTCAAACCAAGATATTTCTTGGAAAGGGTGACTTATCTCGTATTCATTCCAACTGATAAATAATTCTTCACAAGTTTGGGCCCATGTAAACCTGTGTTGTTCCATCAGAGCCACATATATGTTGGAAATATGGCAATAGCAGAGAGGATGCAGAATGTCAAGGTTGTCATTGATGGCAATCGTCTATGGCAGAAGAAGCTAGATGATGACAGAGCAATATCCAAGCGGAGTGATAAAGGGTAGTTGACCTGATAGGAAGATGGTCGAGGTCGAGCAAAAGAAATAGTCGCAGTCTAAGGAGGTCAATCGACGAAGAATGACAAAGGGAAGATCTAGTCAAAATAGAGGTTCGAGGTTGAGGTCAATCGAGCAAAAGACCCGTTGGATCCCATTCAAATTTCTAGAAAGGTCGACAGCCATCAGATCTGCAGAAGCTATGCAGAGGTAAAGCGCAGGGGTTAAGTTCTACTATGCAGAGGAGAAATCCCGGACAAGTCATCGGGATATTGGAGAAAGAATCCGAGCCGTAGGATCTGAGAAGAAAACCCGACAGTCGTCGGATCTGTAAGAGTCATGGAGGGGTTAATTCCTACTGTGCAGTGATCTTCGTAGGGACACACGTCAGACATCCGGAGGAGAGTAAGAGGACAGGTGGCATCGGAGAATCGGGAATCGTAGTTTCACGAGTCCTGTGTTCAATTACAACAGAAACCCCGATTTCGCGATATGCGATATCGCGATTCAATCTCAGCCATTGAATCAAGAATGAGATCTGGACCTTTGATTTTCTTCATCGGAGAATCGGGGATCGAGATTTTATAATGTCCAATTCACTTGACATCGAAAACTCCGAAATCGCGATATGCGATTTTGCGATTTGATCGCAGTCGTTAAAGCAAGCATGAGATCTGGACCATTGAATCTCTGCATGGAGTGTGAGTACAGTTATGGTTGTGGAGATGACTCAGTGACCGTTAGATCCAAGCGCAAGACCCGATCATTGTCGGATCAAAGATAACCTGCACGCCCTTTAAAGTACAAGGAGAAGTGGGAGTAATCGCGATGTGAAAAATCGTGAGATCTAATTTGAGCCGTCGAGCTAGAAGTGATCTAAACCGTTCAATCTCTTCATTGAGTATCGAGGATCGGGGATCGGGATTTTGAAATGTCAAAATCTCTTGACAACGAGAAACCTAAAATCACAATATGCGATTTTGCGATGGAATCACAGTCGTTGGATAAGAATTGATTTGGATCGTTGATCACAGCCCGTATTGGATTATCGGGGATCGAGACTTCATTATGCAAAGAACACAATGCAACGAAAACTCTGATTTCATGATATGCGAAATCGTGATTGAATCCAGACCGTCAGATCCATAAATGATCAGGACCGTTGATCTGACCTCTCATCGGAGTTTTGGTGATCGCGATTTGGAAGTGACAAGAAATTGCAACATTAGAAATGCCAAAATCGGGATACGCGATATCGTGACATAATCGTAGCCGTTGAGCCAAAATTACATCTGGATTGTTGATTCGACCGATATATGGAATTTTGTGTATCGGGATTCATAAGTGAAAAGAACAGTGAACATGAAGAACTCTGAAACCCCGATAGAGAGACATAAGGTTGTAGTCACGAAGTGAAGGTCACGTTGACCGAGAGCTAAGCTCAGGAGGGCTAGCGTATGAAAGGAGCCATCGGGAATCGGAGAATCGCGAGTCCGGAGGACTTGTGAATGTTGACATCGCAAATGTCAAAATCACGATGAGTGAAATCCCGATTAGATCTGGACCGTTGGATCAAGTATTGATCGGAGGGATGTTGTTCTTCCTCACACATTAACGCTTCAGTTATGAATCAGTTAAGAGAAACGGATTGATGATGACAAATCGGTTAGCATTTCATTTGCCAAGACAGATGTCCTTGTATTACCGATTGGAAGGGGAATTCGAACCGTCGGGGAGGCGTGTATAAAAGAAAATGAGAGAGACTGAATTCTGGGCTATTGAACAGAGAGGGATAGAGCTCTGCAAGTGCGAAAGTGGCAGAGGAGAACCTGCGAAGCAGAGAAAAGATGAAAAGGCACAGCAGAAGAAGGTGAAGCAGAGCAGCAGATCAAAGGCAGTAAAAAAGGATTCGTGGCTGAGCAGTTAAGAAGATCAGAGATGATTAAGGAAGAGCAGCATAGCAGAAATGGTAAGAAAGCTATATCAGAATAAGCAAATTGGTTTGAGCAATATTTTAATCGAGCAAATAGGGCGGTAGGGTGGTGCTCGGGAGGACTGTTGTCCTCAGAAGTTCAAGTAGGTGCTTGAACACAGGAAGTTGAAGCTTCCATCTAGTTGCAGCCAGAGAAACTAGGGTGGCAGGGTGGTGCTAGGGGAGACTGATGTCTCGGTCAGCAAGTGGGTACTTGCAGGATTTGAAGGTTGGTGCCTTCACTCAGTTGGTGCTGAGACAGATTGGAGGTTGGTGCTTCCACCCAGTGGGTGCTGGGATTCTATGAGAGTTGGTGCTCTCAGCAAGTGGGTGCTTGCAGGATTTGAAGGTTGGTGCCTTCACTCAGTTGGTGCTAAGACAGATTGGAAGTTGGTGCTTCCACCCAGTGGGTGCTGGGATTCTGTGAGAGTTGGTGCTCTCAACAAGTTGGTGCTTGCATTCGGAGGTTGTAGCCTCCTTTGAGTTGATGCTTAAAGATGATGAGATGTAAAGTAGTTGGAGCTTTCTTGACATCCTAAGAAGAAGAGGTTTTTTCCCTTTATGGGTTTCCTCGTGAAATATGTGTCCCTGTGTTTATTATGTGCATGCTTGATGTTGAATATCTGTGGCTAATTTATCTGCAACATGTTGACTACCCTCCAGTAATTAACAAGAAAAGTTAAAAGAGTAGAAATACTTAAATCTCATAATCATCATCCTTTAATCCACATAACTTCTCTGTCAGTATATCTTAATATCTGAATCTAACTGAATATAGAGTACATGATTGTCAATGAATGGATATCTGCATATTGGTGA
>JZKD02S1613680.1:64847-107617 GCA_000966675.3 Picea glauca
ATTTACAACCCATTAATGGTGTCCTCGAAAACTAATGCCATTGTGCTTAGAAAATCTACCCCAAATTTGGACAAATGGAAACTACAATACTTCTAATGCTTCAATCCTTTGATACAGATGATCTAACTGGACAATTCAACATGGTTCAATTTCCTCTTCCTCATATTAGCTTCATTTTCCTATTCCTATCTCAACAGCAAGGACTGAGATTGTTTTGCACAGTTACTTTAGTCTAATTTTTTTAAGTCTTATGTATGGGGAAATTGTTATAGTGATAGTAGGGGGGGGGGTTATTTTTTTTTCTATGTACAAGATTGGATAGTGGGGAAATATTTGTAGTCAAAAGATAACTAATTGATGGTCAATGATGAATCTAATGCTATAGTCATGGCCTTAGTCAAGGACAACTAATAATGATTATTGTTTAATGTTTTTCATATCAATTTGGATAGTGATGAACAATTTGTAATTCTTTTTGAATTTTAGAATGGTGCAAAGTTTTCTTTGTCACTAATAATATGTTTCCACCTAGAGGGAAAATGAGCATTGCATGTTACCATATAGAGGAAAAATGAGGATTGCACTTTATTTCTTGGAAAAATGGTTTTTTAATTTAGAACTATGTAATTTTTTTTTAATTAGGACTGAATTTGTATTAATATATAATAAGGGATGATGTGATGTAGCAATTGTCTTGTACATAAACTATTTCTTGGCATCCCTCAATAAAAACTATTCTAATACATAGAGCTAAAGGAAAAAAAAAAAACATATCAAACTAGATTCCCAAGTGCTACTATAGGTTGCTTCCCTAATCAAATAGACCCAACATACATTTAACCTTCCCCTCAATGTCCATAAGGTCAATGTTTTGGAGTAATGTTTCATCTTCATTCCCCCTCTATGTCCATAAGATCCATATTTTGGAGTATTGTTTCATCTTTATTCCCTTCTCCATGGATTTGTGTTGCGATATTGTTATAACCCAGAGAGAGGTTCTCCAAGCTACTTCCACCCTATGCCAATAGAATTGAAACTGAAAACCCAGGGTCAACGAAGTGGCAAATTTTGTCCACCCATCAGCATCACCATTTGAGTCTCTTCCACTGTGGTATAAATCTATCTTCACCATTCGAATCTCTTCGGATGTGGTATAAATCTATCTTCTCAAACTAAGCCATTGTCTCTCTGATTCTCACAATGATGCTCTAGAGCTTAAGCCCTCGAAGGTTTTTCACCCTGGAATGGTGAAGGCTCTCACCCACCCACCCACTCCCACCACACCTTAAAACGATGCAAAGTTGCCAATGCCATTGATAGGCATTTTGCCAAAAAAGAAAAAAGAAAAAAAGAGAATGAGTGTATTTCTTGGCAAAATGCAATTCTTTTACATCTATGTAATGGTGATCAGTACTTGTTTGTTTCCGTTTCTTAATTCGAAATGTCTTTTCTATTATCATATGCTCATAGCATTTCCTCTGCAGTCATAACATTTCAAAATTGAAATAAGCATATTCTTCAAATTATAGGATGTTGTGTCTACTCAGACCAGAAAAATAATTTATCCTTTTTACTCATATTTACCAATGAGATATCGTTTGTTATAATATTTGTTATAACCTGTTGCATATGTATCTTTGCTATTTGCTCGATTAATGTCTATTTACATAGACCAATCATACTTAGTGTAGTTCTCTTAATTAATGTTTACTTACATTTGCATGTGGCTTTTTGCTATTTATTCATTAATGTCTATTTACATCTAGACAGTGGTTTCATTAATGCCCAATTACACAGACCAACCGTTTTTAACGTACTTCGTCTTAATGTCTATTATAACGCGTTACGTCTTATGTGCAGCTGTGCAGAGTAATGGTTCCACACTATAATGCACCCCGTTTCTTGTACGGAGTAAGCTATCATGAATTATACTTCCTTCACTATTAAACCATGATTCTCATATATATACATGGTATATGATGGAAACCAAAGGCATCATATTTTTATGGGAATAATAATAATCTATTTTTAAGGTCACGGGCGTATGAGACCCCTTTGTTTGTGGGACAAGGGACCCCCCTCCCCTCATTGATTTGACTAGTAAAGTTTACGAAGATATACATACCCTACCCCCTCTGGATTTGAACCCGTGACCTCTTAAGAGGGAACACATGTTCTTAACCATTAGGCCCACTCAGGCTGTATCAATGAAAAGAAAAAGGAACAGAATTAGACTGAGATTCATCTCACTTTCTATTGCATAGTATCCACTATGTTTTTGGCATACATAAGCTTGTTAGTTTTGACATAAACAAACTTGTTAGATTATAAATTATGGTGGACTTCATATGTATTTGATAGATTATAGATTATGGTGGACTTTAAATGTACAATTGCATAGTGTACACTATGTTTTTGGGCATACATAGGCTTGTTAGTTTTGACATAAACAAACTTGTTAGATTATAAATTATGGGGGACTTGATATGTATTTATTAGATTATGAATTATGGTGCACTTTATATGTACAAACTATTATGGTTAAGATTACTTTTCATGAGATTTGAATGATGATGATGATGATGATGATGATTAACATTCACTAAGACCGAATAGGTCTATCGGACTTTAAGAGGGTAAGTGATTACTTGGGATTCTTTAGAATTTTGTTTCTGTGCTCGAAAAGCATTAAGAGAAGCTTTCCAAGATCACCATAACTTTTTTGAGTTAAAAAGTTAAGAAAGTTGGTAATGTAAATAAACATGGATGAGACTAAACCCTTGACCATATCACATAAAAAAAAAATTCCATCTATTATTTAGTTATCATATAATCTTTCTTTTTTCCATATATTATTTAGTTAAAATAAATTAGAATCAAACTTACAAATTGTAAAACCAATTTTTTAATGTTCAAATTATATTTTGAATGCACAAATTGATTTAACTCCTTCCAAAATACTTCCGTGACCAGTTATATACAATCTTAATCACAAAAAAAAATCTACTTTTCTAATTATTTTACTATATGCAATCTCAACCAAAAAAAATCTACTTTTCTAATTATTTTACTAAAATTTTAACAAGATTTTAGCAAACTAAACCTACAATTTAAAAAATAAAATAAAAAAATAAAAAATTACTTTTATACTATGACCTTTGCTTCCTCTCACTCCCGGCTTTGCTTTTTGGTTCTATTAATACTTACATATTAGTAAAGGATTATTTGTTCCATTAATATTTATTACATATACCAACTTATGCAGTTGTCTCAATGTTTACTGACATGTTGGAGTTATGTTATTTGTTCAATTAATGTTTATGACATACAAGAAATTTATTTAATGTATTAATGTTGATGTTTAGTACAGATTATATGTGGCGCCATACTATCTGTTTCATTAATGAATATGTAATTGCTTCATTAATAAATATTTAAATAGACCGACCATGTTTAATGTAACTGTCATGATGTTTATTACAACGTGTTATGCACTGTCATGGTCTATGCTAATTTGGGTGTCATGCTAATTTGGGTGTCATGCACTGCGTTCCATTTTTTTTTATGATGTAATATATCATTCATTAAAATTTCCATTTTTCATCATTAAATTATGATGGCTTTAATTTAAGTCTTGCTAAGAAAGTAGGTTGGAAACAAGTTAATGGTTACAGGAATTTTTAAAATTTCTTACTCAAAACAAAACTTAATGTAATAAAACTGTAACAAAATAAAAGGTTTAGTAATAAAATTGTGACAAAACAAAAGTTGTAGTATATAAGTTTTTCATTTTATATAATTATTATTGGAATTTAACAATTTAATTTTATTAATTGTTAGTAAAATTATAATTTTATATTATTTAAATTAATTTTATATAACTAAAAAATCTTAAAATATTTAAAAAAACTGTAATTTTAACAATTGAAATTTACAATTTTAAAATTAAATTTTAATCAAAATCTTTAAAAAAAATCTTCAAACCTTACCTTTAAACTACTTGAAAACCAAATTTATTGGATACATTATCTTTCTACCAACTAAGATTCTCACATTTAAATTATATATACATGATGAAACAAACATGTTAGATTATATATTATGGTGGACATCATATTTACTTGTTGGATTATATATTAAGGTGGACTTGACTTGTCGGATTATATATTAAGATTTAAATTATATATATATGATGAAACAAACATGTTAGATTATATATTATGGTGGACATCATATTTACTTATTGGATTATATATTAAGGTGGACGAAACAAACATGTTAGATTATATATTATGGTGGACATCATATTTACTTGTTGGATTATATATTAAGGTGGACTTGTCGGATTATATATTTACTTGTTGGATTATATATTAAGGTGGAAGAAACAAACATGTTAGATTATATATTATGGTGGACATCATATTTACTTGTTGGATTGTATATTAAGGTGGACTTGTCGGATTATATATTAAGGTGGATTTCATATGTACAAGTTTTTCAGATTAATATGGTTAAGATTACTTTTTATGAGATTTGAACAAAATGGATGCCACTAAATCTGCTATTCCACATAATTTTTTTTCCATCTATTATTTAGTTATCATAGAATCTTTTTTTTCCATATATTATTTAGTTAAAGTAAATTAAAATCAAAATTACAAATTTTAAAAGCAATTTTACAATGCTCAAATGATATTTTGAATGGACAAATTGATTCAACCTCTCTAAAACATTTCGATCATCAATTATATACAATCTCAATTATTGAAATCTACAATTGTAATTATTTTTTTAAAATTTTAACTAAATTTTAAACTAAACTTAAAAAAAAAAAAAACACATAAAACTTTTATACTACATCCATTACTTCTCTCACTTGAATTGTTTTTTGGTTTGTTTTATAATTATTAATACTTACATATTAATAATGGATTATATTAATAATGGATTATGTGTTTCATATTTTTTCCATTAATATTTATTACATATACCAACCTATGCCGATGTCACAATGTTTACTAACATGTTGGAGTTATGTTATTTGTTGAATTGATGTTTATGACATATAACAACGTTATTTAATGTATTTATGTTGATGTTTAGTATTATCTGTTTCATTAATGAATATGTAATTGCTTCATTAATGAATATTTACTTAGACCAACCATATTTAATGTAACTTCCATGATGTTTATTACAACGTGTTACACTTCTACGTGTTATGCACTGTCATCGGTCCATTCTAATTTGGGTGTCATGTCCCATTTTTATAATGTGATATATCATTCATTAAAATTTCCATTTTTCATCATTAAATTATGATTGGATTGCTTTATGTTTCACTAAGAAAGTAGGTTGGAAACACGTTAATGGTTACATGAATTTTTAAAAGTTTTTTACTCAAATTTAAGAAAAAATGTGACAAAACAAAAGGTGTAGTTTATATGTTTAAAGTTTTTTACTTTCTTATAATTATCATTGAAATTTAGTAATTTAATTGTTAAAGTTTTTTATTTTCTTGTAATTATCATTGAAATAAATTGTTGGTAAAATTACAATTTTAAGTTTTAAGCAATTTCTCCAAATGAAGTGTCATAAGTCCCAATATATATTTAAATGCCACCTTAGCTTGTTGCTCTCCTCCATGTTTCACTTCTTGAAGAGGTAATTTATTGCGGATTGTTGTGATATGAGTTTTCACCATGCGAGTTCAATGGAGCTCTCGTTCAAAATGCCGCCAGAAGTACACTGGAAACGTACAACAAAGGACAACGTCCACTCTGTTGTAATTGTGCTCTCAATGCATTAGTTTGGTTTCCCCACTTTTCCGGACATGTTTCTCCTTCTCGCCCCTTATGTGCGCTCAACTTATCCTCTAGAGAGATCCAAACACGCAAACTGCCTACCTTCATTCTCCTTCCTTTTCCCTAGGCATTGACATCATGTCTCGTGAGTGCGACTACTCCAACAGAGGACATGGTTAGCGAGCGACGACATTACTTCTTCACGAGAGCTAGTGCAAGTCCCCTCTCATGAAATTCACTCTGCAGTTGTGCCGGATATTGACATTAGCATCGTAGGGGAGAATTGGGATCGTGGAGCCATTGATGAGCCCTTGCCTGCTCAGCCTCATGAGTTTACAATGCACTCTAGCCTTTCCCTTCATGAGCATGTAGATGTTGCAACAAATCAATCTTTATGGAACACTCCACTAGAAGGACATTGGGGATATCCCACAGTTGAAGAAGCACCTTCGATGACTCCCCTTTAGGATACCATTCACATCACGAAGGAAACTCCCGATTCTTCTCGACCTCATTTTTTTAACGAACATCTTACTTTGATCATGGATATACATTGAGATGTGGTAGACCTTCTATTTCGATAGGAGCACCTCAATCGTCCGCTAAACTCTCTCTACGATGCATTGTTAGGCGAGCCTACCTCTAACCATTGTCTGGTATGTCGCCAACCTTACAATATTGTTTCAACCTGCCACCAACACACTTCTGGAGGCAACAATATATACACTATCAATACTTGACTCCTTTGGTTTTGCTTCTATATTTTGCATAAGCTCATACTTAGAAGCTTTTAGGAAAGTTTAAATGACTTCCTAGTTGTCTTTGTATATTCAGTCGTCTTGGTATATTTAGATATAGAAACACTATGATCTTTTTGTAAGAACCCTGTTGTTTAAAAACTTCAAAACATCTTAAAAATAAGTAATGTCAATAATTGAAGTTTATAGTTTTATGAATTTCTAATCAAATTTTGAACAAATCAAAAATAAAAATACCAAAAAAAAAGGAAAACTTAAAACGTTAAACTACTGCACAGCCAAAGCCAAATCTAGTGGATATCTTTTTTCCAGCGAGGATGAAAACAAGAGCATCTTATTACTATTATGATTATGGAGACACTGACCAACGGAAAGTGGCATTAGATCCTTCCACTCTCTCATTTAAGTGGCTAATTATGTCACAAGCAGACAAGACGATGGAATAACCTACCACCATCATACTTCCCTCAAGCCACGGAATGGAATGAGAATCTCACAATGGACTCTAGTGAGGAATAAATACTTATTCGGTGGCTTATATAAATTACTTACCGAAACAACCTAAATACCTCTATCTCAGAGCTTTCTTTCGTGAAATTTTAGGGCTTGTTCAAGGCATCAATATTCCAGAAGATTAGTAGGAAGGAATGATGCATCAAGTGCATCCAGGAGCCTCCCTCTCTTCCTCGGCCCGGCAAGCTCAGGTTTCGATGATCACTGACGACAAGTTTATTGCACGCAGCGATTCTCCAGTCACCTTCACAGTCTGGAAGAAATCTCTCGTCTTCAATGGCAGTGGCTATACAGTGTTTGATTCCTCTGGAAACCTGGTTTTCAGAGTCGACAATTACGCATATGATGCCAAACACCAACTCTTTCTCATGGATGCTGCGGGGAACGTTCTTCTCACTTTGCTCCACAAGGTACTTAATTTGATCAATTCCAATATCTTGCACTTTGAGCACATTTGAAAGATTTCCATATGTAGCTTGATTTTGTTTCTGGGTTTAGCAGAGATTGAGTTTTAACGATCGATGGGAAGCATACAGAGGAGATGATTATGGGTATGGGATTACGCCAGTGTTTAGCGTTATAAAGTCGGTGATGACACTCTTCTCGAACAAAGCCTCTGCCAAAGTAGTGTTAAACCCTACAAAGAGACGGAATACAAAGCTGTGCGATTATGAAATCGAGGGATCCCTCTACAATCCAAGCTCCTCATTCAGAGTATTCGGCGCCTCTCGAGAAATTATCGCTCAGGTTTGCTCTCCTCGAATATAACCTAATTTAATTTAATCGATAATGTTCCTTCTGATTATTTAATGAGTATAGTGCAGTGCATAGTATACAGGTATTCATTCACTGATCTAATGGCGCAGGCAAAACGAAAAGTAGCTGCACCAGAGATCATGTTAGGAGAGGACGTACTAAGCCTTGTGGTGCAGCCTGGAATCGATCAAGCCTTTGTCATGGGACTCCTCATCATATTCAATCAGATTTTTAGCAGGTAGTAGTAATTAGGGCAGAATATGGAGGACAAGTCTCAATTGCTAGCTCTCTGTACTTAGCGTTGAGGCTTTATTATATCATTATATGCATGAGCTGGCGATTCGGCCTGCGATGGATTCCAGACAAGGAACTCATTCTTCGTTATATTATTAGGTCGATTCCCTGACACTGTGAGCTGCCACTGAATTTCAAGTGAAGATGGAGGAATAAATATCCATCAACTTGTACAGACTGGTTTATATGATCTGTAAAGTGGTGAATATACCTGCTAATCTGGGTGATGTGAATTTAATGGATTAGCTTCTGTAATTATTCGTTAAGCATATCGAATTAATGATGAGACTTGCAGATCCTCCCGAGTTATATATGTTCCATGGATGCCAACTTTTACCAAACATTCAATATCTAATGGCCTGTTCAAAATTGGGTTGCTATATTTGCTTTATAAGTTTAGGAAAAATGAGTACAAGGCATTTATTGAAATACTTATATAAATTAAAATTTATATAAATGAGTTTTTTTAATTATACTAGCTTAATTTTAACTTTGAATTTATATAAGGATCAAATTTACTGAATTTTTTTAGATAATAAAAAAAAAAAAAAAAAACAATTTTGGCATTTAGAGGTAAGATGTAAAGATGAGGGTAAGATGTAACGATGGAGTTATGTTGATTGTACTTGCATGCAATTGTTTATAAAATTAGAACTAAGTTTTATAATATATCTCATTGTATAATTTCCTTTGATAGTATGTGTTTATCTTATATTTATTTGTTTCAAATAATATATGTTTATTATTTTGGAATATATATTTATTATATTCATATTCTAATCATATTCATTTTATTTACTTTTTATCAAATATTATGTTTTTCTTATTTCTATTTGTAATTTATTTTATGTTGTTTGATATCAATGTATGTAATGTAATTCAATCCTACCTTTAGCATATTATTATTGATATTTTACTAAATACTTAAATAAATATAACTTGTTCATATTGAAATGTTCTATCACTTAAATCAATGCATTAAATCATTTTGAGTTGTACCATAAAAATTGATACAATGCAATATATTTTATTTATAGAAGACATTGATTTTTTTTTTGTTATATATATCATGATAAGGATATTAACCACCATCATCATCATATTTAATGTTGATACTAAAATATTTTATAAATATGGTTGACATTAAAATATTTGTTTGTTATTAATATTTTCTAAATGTTATGTGTCAACTCCATGTTGAGCATGGAAGGAATTACAGATCTCCTTCATATTGGGTTGTAGAGTGAAATAATAAAAAGAATATCCAAACAATATTAAAAATATGTAATAATAAAATAAATTTATTAGCCTAAAATTTTTTGAAGGCGGGGGATAAAGAAGAGTTGTACAACTACCAGATTAATGCTTTGGCAGTCAAACCTTCTTCATGGTTGGCATTTGCATCTTCTTGGAGCCAAGTCTTTGGCATAGTTAGCATGAGTTATGATACAAAGTGTTATATGGTGTTAAGTATGTCACGATCACTTGAACCGCTCGTGCATGCTTATGTCAAATGATATTCACGAGAAATGCATATGGAAAAGTGTAATATTGGAACGATTACCTTGGGCAAAAGACAAGAGAAGAAATATGGTTTCCATGTTTTGGATTACTTGCAATTTTCCATTGGAAGCAATGGCTAGGAAAGAGGTGATCAATTGAATGCAAATCCATTATATAGCCAATTGGGAATGCAAAGAGAATCCTCTCGGATGGAAAGAACCCTGATTCGGGTGTCTAAGTTTGTGAAGGCACGTTTGGCAATATGCAAGAGGAAAAAATGGAAAATAGGCAATGTTATTGCTGCGTAGAGAGGTGTCTATCAAATTTGTTGCTGCAATTATAGAAGATGTGAGGAACCAGTGGTGCACATGGTGTTCTATTGTGAATACTCTTTGCACTAATCTGTTGATTGGGCTACAACTTTGAATTCATGTATTCATGATAGAATCATGGTTCATAGAGGAGGAAGCCAATCAGGAGGGTTGGGGTATGGATTTTTCCTCAGTCATAGAGGGAGTAGCCACTGAGGCAGACTAGACAATAGGGTTCATTTTTAGTGACAGAGGGATTTGGCCTCTGAGTTTGACAAGAAGGATATTAGTCTCATACATTACTATTTGGGATTAAAAGTATGACATGTGAGATCTTCCTTGGTCGGGGAAAATATGTTGTTGAGATCTTGAATAGGTTCGGGTTGTTGGATCGTAAACTGATGGCTATATCGATGGCATCAAATATGAAGTTGTTGGATAATACGACTTCATAGGATGTGAATGCTACATTATACAGGCACATGATTGGATCATTGATGTCTTTGAAGAATACATGACCAGATATATGTTTTGTTGTGAACACGTTGAGTTAGTACATAGTTGATCCCATACGTGTTCACCTAATTACAGTAAAACATGTGATGAGGTACCTTAAAAGTACAGTGTATTATGGGCTCAAGTATGTTACAGATAGTGAGATCAATCTACTTGGATATTTGGATTCAGATTGGGTTTGTAGTGTTGCAAACCGGAAAAGTACATTGGGATGTTGCTTCACTTTGGGATTTGGTATGATTTCATGGATCAGTAAGAAGCAATCATGTGTAGCACTCAGTACGGCTGAGGAAAAATATGTGGCACCATGTGCAACAAGTCACGAAGTAGTGTGGCTTCATAAATTGATGACTCGATTATTCGATATTGTGATGGAGGTGACATGTATCTTGTGCGACAACCAGAGTTGTATAAAGCTGTTAGAGAACCTCATGTTTCATGATGGTTCGAAGAATATCAAAATTAGGTATCACTATATGAGGGATATGGTGCAGAAGAGAGCAGTGAGGCTCCAATATGTGGATACCAATGAGCAAGTTGTGAATGTGCTAACAAATTCGTTGTCAAGGATGAATTTTGAGTACTTCAGGGACAAGCTTGGCATAGTCCCTCTTCAGGGGGATTGATGGCTTCAGATGTTATTGAAGGGTAGTGGATGTCATGATGACATGTTGTATCTATTGGAGAGATACACACTGGTCCTAGATGCATTCTGAAGAGACAAGGCATGAATGTTATTGCAGGGTACTAGATGGCATGCATAAGATATCCGAGTTTTTTGTGGGAAACTGGATAGTCTCATGATGACACGTTGTATCTATTGGAGAGCTACCCACCGGCCCTAGATGCATGCTGTGAATTCACTATGGATTTCCTATGATGTATAGATTCATGTGTCCAACAATCAATGGTCATGAGCTCCTGTGGATGGTGATAGTGTTAGAGTATGTGTTGGATATAATACCTTCCTCATTAAGAGGGAGTGTTGATATTTTATGTAATTTCAAAATTTATTGCTATGTGTAATTGTATTGGTTTTTCCTGAGTGTAATTGTGAAAGGGTTTATTGATAATTCATGTCTTTTAGGTATTTTAGAATATAAATAGAGGTTATGTTGAGTCATTTTGATCACTCATTGAATAGAAGTACAAGAGAGTAGTACACCATTATCTAGGAGGTTATTCTTGGTTCGTGTCTGGGTCTCTTTGGTCTTGATTTTATGAAAGAGCATTGTATGACATTGTACATGTTGGAGGAATCTATACTACAGAAAGTTTGTAGGGTTTTCTCCCCTTGATGGTTTCCCTAAGGATATATCTTGTTGTTTTGTGAATATATATCTTTCAGGTGTGATCCTTTTGCATATAAAATAATATATATATATATATCATCTCTCCTAAAAAATCAACACAATACCTACTTGAACAACACCATGATATTCTACTTTTGTAGTTGAAAAGGAGACTACCTTCTATTTCTTACACAACCACACCAATGGTCTAGTTCTAAAGAGAAACACATAACCATAATTGTATTTTCAATCATCACTTTCTCCAACCCAGTTGGATTTGGTGAAGTGGGCTAGTGAATCTGAACTTCGACAATACTTGATACCAAAATGAGTTCTACCCTTGAGATAACATACAATTTGTTTGACTTTTTTCCAATGGATTTATTTAGGATCCTTCATAAACCAAGAAACCACACTAACAACAAAGGAAATGGAAGGTCAAATATGAGTAAGATAAATAAGACCGTGGACTAGTTGTCAATAAAGTGTAGTATCGACTATGGGTCTTTGAGAAGTTTTGGTAATATTTACTCCAGATTGAAAAGGAGTAGCATAGGGATTACATTTAGCCATATTAAAATGTGTCAGCATATCCATAACCTATTTAGATTGAGAAATGAAAAAGGCATCACTTAGTTCTAATACTTGAAGACCCAAAAAATAATGAGGAGTACGAAGATCTGTCATGTCAAACACGTTGAAGCAAGTTGTTTCTTCAATCTAAGGATGAGATCACTATTATTTCCAGTAATGAGTAATTCATATACATATACAACAAAAATATAAGTGTCTCCATTAATATGGAGTACATACAATATATGATTAGATTCACAACTTTTGAAACCAAGTAGAAGAAATAAATTGTTGATCATAACATACCAAGCTCGGGGAGCCTACTTCAAACCATAAGTGACTTCTTGATTTGACAAACCAAATTATAATATGACACAAAACCATGTGGTTGTTCCATGAAAATTTATTTAGATGGGTCTCCATGAAGAAAATCACTATTCACTTCCATCTAATGGATTTTCCATAAAAAATGAGCAACAAAGGACATAATCAGTCGAATAGAGTTCATATTTTTGATAGGGGAAAAGGACCTAGTGTAGTTGATACCTTCTTGTTGAGAAAATACCTTTGTAACTAGGCTTTCTTTATGTCGGTCAACAAAACCTTTAGAGGTAAATTTGGTCCTGTAGACCCATCAACACTTCATAATGTTCTTTCCTTTCAACCAAGGAACTAATTTTATAAAATACCCAACCACCAATAGGCTAGCCACACTACTTCAAATCGCACTTCAAGCACTTATTTCAAATTTTGGTAACAATTAACTAATAAATAAGCATGGAAGAAATGCAATAACCACATATGCAATAATCAAGATTCATGCTAGACTTTAAAATAATTATTAATCATGCCATGCAAAACAATCATCAATAGGAAGGTAGATTAAAAATTCATATCTCAAAGATAATAATTAATACATAACGAAAATAAATATACAAGCAGATAAACACATGACAAAGATAACTTATGTTTAATTAAACTAGTCACCAACTAGTTGTATACCAAGGACATTACACCCAACCTTATACATTGTTGTTCCAAGTCTCAATAGAAGTTCATCCCCGAACCAAGACTATGAATCCACATTGATGGATTCTAGAGAAACACTTAGCTTCCCAAACCAGTTAGCACTCAATCTGTCACAAGTTTCTCAATGTACAACATTCCAAAGTAGACCAAATCTCTTCTCTTTATCCTGCACCACCCAAAGACAATGAACCCCCTTCATTGCCATGAAATCCTTCAGTTTGTCCACTTCTTTCCTAGGCTCCAGTGTAGTTGGTCAAGAATCTCCGTGCTGGGACTCTCAAGGTTCATAGTTGTACTAAACAAGGTTTATCAGATGCCAATGCATATTAACACATAGGAATCAATTCATGGTTGGAATACACCAGTAATTATTACAACCAAAAAAAAAATGGCTTATTTACTCAGAAATTCCTCCCCATTTTGCAACCAAATATGGGTATATATAGTTACATGGAAAAATAAATAACGACATGGCCTTTTTCCTAAAGAAGCTCGCGTGACCTCTTCTTTCTCTCAAAAATTCCAAGGTGGGTAAAATAAAATAATTTAAAAAGACTTAGCCCCTTTATCCCCCTCTATCATGGAATCATATCCCCCGGTGGGGTTTTAGCAATAAATGGTACATTGCCAATATGGGTATCATAATTGAAGAAGGCTATTTGATCGACGGTGACAACAACTGCGTGCATGGAATCAATCCAGTTGTGGATAAGAAGAAGATTGTAATCAAGGGGAGCATCAAAGACTTCCACTTCGACTTGCACTGTTTTACCTTCTAACATGATGGGAAACGAAGGAAGAACATCATAGGGCTTAAAACTAGAGCCATTGAAGGCTTTAAGAGTGTTCTGGGATTCATTCAAAGAAGGAGAGCCAATGTCTTTCTAGCAAGCAAGAGACATGACACACGTCTCAGAAATTCCTCCCCATTTTGCAACCAAATATGGGTATATATAGTTACATGGAAAAATAAATAACGACATGGCCTTTTTCCTAAAGAAGCTCGCGTGACCTATTCTTTCTCTCAAAAATTCCAAGGTGGGTAAAATAAAATAATTTAAAAAGACTTAGCCCCTTTATCCCCCTCTATCATGGAATCATATCCCCCGGTGGGGTTTTAGCAATAAATGGTACATTGCCAATATGGGTATCATAATTGAAGAAGGCTATTTGATCGACGGTGACAACAACTGCGTGCATGGAATCAATCCAGTTGTGGATAAGAAGAAGATTGTAATCAAGGGGAGCATCAAAGACTTCCACTTCGACTTGCACTGTTTTACCTTCTAACATGATGGGAAACGAAGGAAGAACATCATAGGGCTTAAAACTAGAGCCATTGAAGGCTTTAAGAGTGTTCTGGGATTCATTCAAAGAAGGAGAGCCAATGTCTTTCTAGCAAGCAAGAGACATGACACACGTCAAGGCACCCTCGTCGATAACGGTTCGACAAATGTTTTTGTCAGAGACAATCACTTGGATCTGGAACGTGAGTTGAGGGGGTAACCTTGGAATGTGATTTTCCAAGTAAAAGATTATTAAATTCGTATCCGTCGGGTCAATTCCATCGATATCTTTCAACAGTGCCTTCCATTGTGCGGGAAAAGTTTGAAGGACTTCAAGGGCTGACATCGTAGAAGGTTCTTGGGCTAGATCTTCAACAATGTTGTAGTTCTGGGCCGCACGAGCATGAGGATTGAAAGTCAATTTCTGAACGACGCCCTTTGGGGGGGGTCATAGAACTGTGTCAAGGCTCGGTCATTCAAGATGAAGAGGACTGTTGGTAGGTGGAGTTGCTGGAGAGGGTTGTGCCGAGGAAGGCGGTAGATCATCAACCTTCTCTTTAGAGGGAGAATAATCTTTGGTGCGAGTAGTGAGTGCAACGTTGCTTTTCTTAGAATCACCAGTACATATCAAAACATATGATGTAGTAGAAGAGGAGGGTTGGTCATGAATGACCAACTGGTCCTGTTGTTGAGACGGGAAGGGTTGGGACAAAACGGCCGGTGCAGGTGGTTTTGGAGCTCCTTGAAGGAACTTAGGGACCTTGGCATGTCGTGGACAATCCTTCGTGTAGTGATCATCACCACAGATAAGACAAGGGTATCGTGGTTTGTGCTTATCCCGATCATCAATAAGGGTAGTTTTGGTTTGCTCTGCTTGAGAATTATTTTTGCCCTCCTTATTCTTACCTCTCCCCTTTTTAGATTTGTTTTTACTGGCTGGGGTAGATTGGACCACATTTACCTCAGAGGTATTTCCAGTGGGAGGGGCAGGAGACAGAGAATTTTGAACATTAGAATAAGCAGATTTGGGGTTTGTGCTTGAGGCGAAATGTGGTTGGGCCTGGGAAGAGCCAATCACACCGTCAGCTGCATGCGAGGTGGCTAGAGTAGTTGAAGTGCTGGAAGTATTAGGATGAGGTAAGTCAGGTAGTAAATCATAAAGGGTTCCCATTTGTGAGTAAACGAGGTCAATATATTGAGCACGACTTATAGCCTGCTCTTCCGTGACTACGCAACCCATGGCAATGTCCTTACCCATGTCGTTCACAAATGATTTTGTGAACCACTCTTCCAGCAGCTGATCGGGAAGCTCAAGTTTAATGAGATTTCGTCTCCTTCTCCACTCATGGATGTGATCAGATATATGAGTGCCTTTATTTTGTTTGAAGGAAGTCAAAATCTCGGTCCCCGTGTCATAACAGATCGGTAGCTGGTAATGCGTAAGGAAAGACATAGCTAGGGTGTTGAAGTCAGAGAAGAAACTTCATGGCAATTCGATATACCACTTTGCAGCAGAACCTATGAGGGTCCGTTGAAAAAGACGTAAACAAATAGAGTCATCCATCAACGATTTGGATGAGTACCATAGGTGAAAATTCATAACGTGATTGTTTGGGTCCTCTCCCGCTTTGCCGTCAAATTTAGGAATGTCTGATGGAAGCTTGTCTAGTATAATAGGCCATTGGGGAGAGTGATGAATAGGATCATTTAAAATCCTTGAAAAATCTGGAAGATCCAAAGTGGAGAGAAAGGGTAACTTTCAATTCACCTGTGGGTACTGGTGGCTTTGGGGAGGAAGCCCTGTCGGCAAACCAGTAGGACCATAAGTAGTCTGCATATAATGTGAAGACCCGAACATATTCGGTGGTGGTTGGAGAGGATAGTAGCTCATAGGAGTATACCCTGGAACAGGGGCTTAAGTTTGAGCATTCACCCCCCAAATCGGATTGAATGAACCTGGATATGGTTGGCCCATACTAGGGGGTGTTACGGATGCAGCTGGAAACTGCTGCCCCCCAGTCATTTGAGGAGGATTTTGTATCAACTGATTCCAATACTGGGCCAAGGAAGGAGGTATGTTTTTCCCATAAGGTGGGGTCAGTCCTCCCATCAACGGTGGTGTTCCAATTGGGGGAAATGTTCCAATTGGGGGTTGTGTTCCAATTGGGACGTGCGTTCCAAAAGGAATTTTCCAACTGAGAGGGGGTTGAGTCATACCACCTTGGTAAAATTGTCCACCAATCAGAAACTGGTAATTTGGAGTGAATGATGGAATAGTGCCACTAGGATTAAGGTTTCCAGTAGAAGATGAAGAAGGTCCTCCAAAAGAAAATTGAGGGAGTGTTGGAACAAAACCAGGAAGAAAGTGCCCAAAAGAAGAAGGACCACCAGGAGAGCCAGATGGAGTTTGCGCAGGAGTAGGAATAGAAGCATTCAACGCATGGTATCTAGGTGGTAGTGTCAGAGTGACGTTGGGCGTTTGCTGTGTTTTGATGGGAGCAAGACTAACCACAGTAAACCTGGTTGGAACACTCGAAGTAGCTGTGAGATGGGCCATTTCGGTAGGGATGGTAAAGTGATAAGCGGTAGTCACCGGTACTATATCTGTACTAGATATGTCAAAAATCACAGGTGGGTTGATTTCAGAAATCACAGGTGAACCTAGACCAAAAGGGTCCCATCAAAAAATGCCCATAGATAAAAAAGGATCTTGGTCCCCAAGTCCAGTCGGAGATCCAGAATACACAACAATTAAGTCTCCGGAAGAGTTTTTTCACATAAAACGTCTCTCAGAATCAAGGTGAAGTCGAAATTCCTCTCAAGTATTTGTAATTCGAAAATGTTCTAGAGAGTTAGTGCATTCTACTTGCGGTGTGGTGACGACTGGGACTTCAATTTGTCGAGGAGAGCCTTCAGGTGTACTTGTAGGCAAGGGTTGAGAACCTTCCAGATGCTCTGGAGATAAACCCTGCATTCTACGTGAACGACGTGGAGGAGCTATTGTAAATGAGTGACAAACTTCATGAAGAAAATCCTATGGTCAACTTCGAGAAACAAACAACACGCGCTAGTAAACAAAATCTAGGAAGCAACACCAAGCAAACAAGACCTTCTAATTTCGAAGCCACTAGTTGGTGATGAAATCCAACGTCGCAACAACGAGACGAGAAGGGGCTGGGCTAGGTTGGAAAAGTTACGCTGATGACCAGCTTAACGGACTTACACCCTGGTGCAAGCTCCCACACATAATTGTGGGTATACCCTCCAAGGAGCCCGAGTGAGTTTGGTCAACGTCAATTCCAGGTACCATGAAGACTTTCCCCTTCACAGTCACCTCATGTAAGAACCTAGAAATGTAGGCCACTAAGGTCACCACCAAAAACAATAAAACCTGGGGGGACATTCAATAGTCCGATCCACACGCAAGGGCAGGGTATCTAGCCCGAAATCAACTCAAAAGGCTTCCACTCATCATTGTGGGTATACCTCCGAGTGATCCCTGTAATACGTGCAATATCTACATTGATATCAACAAAGCAAGGTGAGTAACTCTGTCAATATCAATGCGACCTCGTGCTTGACCCTTGTGTGAGAAGGGCTTCCCAGGACAAGATGTTGCAAATGGAATTTAACACTCCCTGACACAATATGCTATTGTGTGTTTTGTTCTTTTGGAGAGTGTATCTTTCTTCCTACTCCAAAGCGCTAGCCTAGCTAAATCTTGGTGCAATAGAGCCCTAGAAAAGAGTTACTAGATAAATTTTACAATTGCACAGTGTTATTAAGAGCTATTGTTTACTCAAAGGAAATAGATATGAAACTTATGTTGTATGACTCTGACCCAACAATGCATGGATGAGAATGAAATATAAAAATTTTCATTCAATGAATCCTATGTATGGGAGGGAAAGAGAAAGTTTTCTAGATCAACCTTGAACTACAATGCAATTTCCTTTTAAAATGCAAATGCAACAAATCACGCATCAATAACAATTCTCTATTGCTTCTTTTTCAATAATTGCAACAATTGATTTTCAATGTTTTCGAAGACAAAAAAGATTTTTTGAAAGAAAAACGTTTGTTCACTTTTCAAAAAGGACCCACACCATGATAGTGAGAGTACTAAAAATAAAAAATCAATGAACAAGCAATGATAAAAACCCAAACCACTCTTTCAATGAAAATAAAAATAAAAAGAAAAACAATATAGTCTTTTCAATTGCATAAGAAAAAATATGATCTTTCAAACAATAAGCAAATGATAAAGACCAAGAAAACTCAACTTTCAACCGATCACCGGTTCTTAACTAATCAAACACACTCAGATTCCGAAATCAGAGAGTATGGTTGTGCCAAGAAAATTCAAGAAACGAAAGTCAAGACAAAAGTGACAAGAAGAGCTTTGAAATGCTAAGACTGTTCATGCACGAAAACGAAGACAAGAAGAACATCAATCAATGGTCCAAGAAACTCTTATGAGGCACCTAGATTGATCTAGAAAGTTGAAGATGCCAAAACTCAAATCCAAAGGTTTGAAAAAATGGGTTCGCAAGCTGAGAGTGTTACACAGTGTGAGAATTAGTGATTCTCACAGGTGGCCCTTGAGCAGAGTGTGAGAACCTCACACTGAACCTAAAGGCAAGATGCAAGCTCTATAGATTCTCGCAGGCTACAGTGAAGTGCAGTGCGAGAACCTCTGAAACTAGTCAAATTTTTGGAAAATGAAACAAAGTTTAAAAAAGGCCTCTAGACCCAGAGGGTCTATCAGGATATCCTGAAGACTCAAAGATTGATAGGAAAGGAGAAAAGTAAAACAAGAGAAAATGGCCACAGAAAAATGGATTTTTCCCAGTGGAGTCGCCAATTTTGTTATCGGACTAATCGGTAGGTGTGGACACTAACAGATCTCCCTAGATCCACCTGGATCTAGAACAAAAAAGGATAGGACATGACTCTTTCCCTAAGTTTTGACCATTGAATTAGCTAGTAGGAAGAAACAAGTAACATTCCTTTATATCGCTTCCTAGGGTCTCTGTTGCTCCCGCTTCGCTCTGATGCTCTCATGAAGTCAAGACCAAGACAACACAAACCAACCAAAGTGAAGATAGAAAAATATATCCAACAGTCAACTTAAGTGTATGATCAAGGAATTACACAATAAAGTGAGAATAGCTTTATGGGAAAGGGACATGCCACTGTATCATATTGATTGAAAGTGAAGATTACAACCTGATTGCCTTGATGTTGCAAGCTTCCTTTCGATGGTTCTTGGCTCCAACACACACTTGCTCAATCCTTGCATGAAGAAGATCAAATCCTCTTGATAGACTTGCTAGAGTCTCCAAGCTGTTGTTCAAGCTAATTCCTTCAAACAATTCTTTCACCAATTCTCCAATGAATCTTGCTTAACCTTTTCCATGATAATTCCCTCAATATATAGGAGAGAATGAGATAGTTACTTGGATAAGAATGATCCCAAAATATCAGGGAATCCAGTACAAGGATAACCATTCGAATGCCAACCCATTCTTCTAGAATATTCCCTTCTAGAAACATCGAGAATTCATCTTTTTCCATGCTTTAGGAAGAGTTTGCACCCTGGCTATTCAACACAGTGCGAGAAGATCCCACCCTGGCTTAAGGAAGCCTGCGAGAATCAGGCATTCTCGCACCCTGGGATACTAGCAGCCTGCGAACCCTCTTCAAAAATGAGTTTTCTGGGAAGAGATGAAAGTAACTTTTCTTAGGAGAAAGTTCTTATGAAGAGCCTGAGTACACCATCATAAATACATCATCATGATGACCAAAATCATGGGTAACAGCTATTGTTTTTTCCATTACATCTCCCATTGTAGGAATGTTTGTGACAATTGAGATCAACATTCCTTCATTTGTTGGTACTTTCTTCAATTTCTATTGTATGATCCTACTAGTATTTCTATCATAAGTGAATATTCTCAAATCAAGCACTTCACTTGGTTGAAACGATTTCCAGAGCCCCAGTCGTAACCCATTAACTGATGTATCTGTGTTGATTCCCGTAATTGACACCTATGGGGGATATGTATCCATTAGGTGACTATCATCACCCCTGTTATCCATATCTTTCTGATGCTTTTCTTCTTTTTTTGCTTTGGTTGTTGATTCTTCATTCGTTCTTTCGGCTTCTTGCATTGTTATTCTTCTCTTTGTTTGGTTTCACTTTCTACTACAACTTTTGCATTTTCCTCATCTTTGGATTTGAATTTATATACCTCAATCTTCCATTTTTTCTTGGAATAATCATCCTTATTCTTCTGGACATTATCCTTATTCCTTCTTTTATTTTCAGCGGGTTTTTCCTGTTCTTCTCCTGCCAATCCTGAATGTACTAAGGTAGAGGTGGGGGGTTGATTCTTCAGCCACCTCCTCTTCTGCTTTCTTTTGAGCTTCTTCTCTATATTTTTCTTCATCCACAATTATTCTTTTGGATTGGTCGCGTATTCAGAAAATTACATCATCATAAGTTTGAGCATTTTGATGTACTTCCTCCTCTTCCTAGATATTCATTGTGTATTCCTAGGGTATACCCATTTCATTGAAGTGGTCTCTTAGGAAATTATTGAGATCTTTCCTTCGAAATTGTTCTGATATGAAGTGATAAGACAAAAAGGTGTTTACCTCTTCTTGAGCCTTCTTGGTATTTTCAAAGAAGTAGTTCCCAATTTATAGCGATAGTGGTGGCCAAATTTCCTTTTTGACTCGATATAGAATTCCCCTCACTCCATGTATTATAGTCTGGTATGAAACTTCCTAGAGCACAATCTTATCAAGAACAAATCAAGGGAGGATATGAGGTGGATTCATCACACCATATACTCTTATGTAGGTGTCATGTTCCATGATGTACCCGTCTCCAATCATTGTTATGACCACCATTTCCTTGTTAGTCATGCATGGGGTCATGGTGTAGAATATGAAATCATACAAGGGGGTCAGAAAATGTTCACATATCCTCTAGTACTATGTATGATACTTGTTTTCCCAGAGCACTTTTCATTATACATGAATGGTTGGGTCTGAGGAATGTCATTTCCAACCCATCTTTGGGTATCAATGGGATACACACATGATGTCCAAGAGGTATGAGGACATATGAAATCTTGGGAATGTTCTAGGATGATCCCCCTTGTTTGCATATATGTCCATTGTTAGTTTTTATGATAATATATCATCCCAATTGAATTATACTCCCTCATCTGTGAAATAATATATCAAAGGCATATATGATACAGAAAATTGAGATGCATTTGGTTCTCCATATAGCCGGCATAACATAGCCACCATATATTGGTAAGGCCTTCTCAAAGAGATTGTGGGGTACCCCCTTTGGGCTTATACTTGAATTATTTGTCGGATTTGTACCATTTGGGAAACAGATCCTTGGGGGCGTATTCAAATTCATCGAGGATTTTTTTGTTGAATTTCTTTGTCCATCTCTCAATGTGATAACATTTTTCTAGATATTCTAGCCTGAAAGAGGCTATGGGATCTGTTAGCTATATTTCTTGTAAGGGGGCTAGAATGAAAAAGAATGGGTTAAAAACCCACTTATCCTAAGTTTGGAACCCAAGTGCGCCCGAGGTAAGTGGCAAGCAAGTCTGAGCGGCGGCGATTTGCACGCCCGGATCAACGATGCATATGGGATTCCTGACCCCCCCCGCCTTTCTACCTTTAAGCAGAGGGGGGGGGTCCGGAATCGAGGGCGCATCTCTTCAACGGTCCAGATCAGCGTGCCCGGATCAACGACAACAAAGTAAATTCCGGACCCCCCCGCCTTTCTACCTTTAAGCGGAGGGGGGGGGGGTCCGGAATCGAGCGCGCAGCTTTTCGATGGTCGAGATCTTAGTGCCCGGATCAATGGCGCTCGCGCGATCCCATCATCCTCAGTTGTTCGGTTTTAAATCAACGTGGGGCCCTCTTTCTTGTTGTGTCACCTTACCATTCATCCATCGCCCCTCTTCTGTTTATGTGGTCCATCCCACATGTCATCATTGGCCACTTACCACTCATCGAACGACCCGTTCCCTTCCACGTCAACCTCCCACTAAGGGTGTGTCCATTATGTGTCATCTCTCATCCCCTACACTTATTCCTTTTGCCATGTGTCTCTCCTATAACCTCTCTTGCCCCCACATCTTTTCAGGCCTCGCCCTCTTAGTCCTACGCCACCACTCTGTCATGCGCCCCATCCTTCACGCTGGCCTCCACACCTGTTCTTCAAGCCATTCAGTTATTCCAGGTGGCAGCGCGAGGAGTCCTCCACATCCCAAGGTGCCGAGTTGGCCGGGCCGTTCTCAATCCCGATGAAGCAGTTATTGAAGCAGTTGGTGGTGGTTAGACATCACCTCCGCCATAATGGGAAATTCCGGTTCTAAATTAAAGGCACGTCGCTTCATCCGCAGAGCTGTCAGAAAGTTTCATTGCGTCTGCCGAAGTTGCATGATCATTCAAATATTGTAGTTGCAGATTGTCAGAAGCCATGCAGATGCAATGCGTTTAATGTGAAGTCTCGATTTTGTTGTTGTTATTGTTTTGAGTATATGTAGGTGTTTTCGCCATTTTTGTATCTATCGATGGTAGAGCGAAGCTCCTGACTGTAAAGTTTCCATGACCATTCTGGTTTCCTGGTTATGCATCTATGTTTGAGATTTCTTGTTTTATGATAAATAGTTTTCCTTTTCCATCTCTGTTTTCGTCTCATACCAGGGAGTTCATGATCGAATGATTCGCATGAATTGTTGCAGTTTTGTTATGATAAAGGATTTGTTGTGACATTCCTGTATTCTTTGGTCTTCTATGTTCGAATGTAAGAGGATCTTGTGTTTGGACGCTTTCTTCTTTAGTCTGTTAGAAGCCTGATGTTTATGACAGAACTCTGCACTCTTCTTATACAAGTCTTCCACCTACTCACCTTTATTACAACTCACTTATCGAAGTTTATCAAGACCTCACTCGCCCATGCATGCCTAGCCTAGTTTCAGAGTTGAGACGATAATGTTCTGAGTTTTCTTCCATTTGATCACCCCTTTATTAAAATCGTGACATTAAACTGATGGGTGTCAGGCTCAGCTCTTGCAAGCAATCCAGGAGTGACTTCTGATGCTAACAGGATCTTTCCTAGTGTTGTAGATGTATATGTCATTCACATATATGTTTTTTTAGGATCCAAGTGATGGCATCTAAACATAGGAAAACAACCAGGTGGGTTTCCACTATGAATATGATGGATTTTTTGATGTTTTTGAATAATTTAAATTCATCATGATCTTCAGAATCAGTGGAGAAGTTTGAATTCTTGAACATATGATACACCTCTCCCCACTTTAGAATTTCCCCATAATTTTCCAAGAGTCCATATGTGTCATCGTATGTAGCTTCGATCACTTTTGGTTCTCCTTCAGTCTACTGGAAACTACCAGATGCCTCGGTCCCAAGTTTCTTATTTGTTGTATTCTTTCACAGAGACATATTTTGACCTGCAAAAAGGTGGAGTTAATGAAGAGATAAATACATAAATAATATGAATTTGAATGCAACTTCATAATTTTGAAATACTAGAAGATTAACTTGAATTATCACTAGGTATAGGGTCATCATCTAGTGATGATAAGATGATGGAAGACATGTTGAGTAACTTGGTGGAATTCTGAGGAGGACAGAGTGAATTTTTTTCTCAAAAGGTTAAATCACAGGTCTTGAAGTTAACTCCTCTAATGGAAATCAGGGGATTTGATAATAAGTGTTCTGATATGCATGGAAGAAGTTGGTATGAAGTGATCTGATGTGAATCATAGAATTTGTTATGAAAGGATTTGATGCGAGTCAGAGAAGTTGGTATGAAGCAATCCGATGTGAATCAGAGAAGCTAGTGTTAGAGCCTCCAAAAGTATTGGGGAAAGTTGCTTGAGAAGTTTTGGTGTGTTATTGACAGAGTTGGTGTCAACTCCTCCGATGTGAATTGGAGGAGTTAATATGAAGTTTTCCATTTGTGCTGGGGAAAAGAAGGAAAAGGTTAAACTCATTTTGGCTAGAAAAAGAAAATAATGACCTTGTGTTACGAGGAAAATTTCTCTATGGCTAGGGGTAAACCACAACATACGAAAAGACACACATAAATCAACTCTAGTATAAAGTATGATATATAAATACAAATTCTAACAAGAGAAGGCTAGAAGCCTACCTCTTATGGATGTTGGAAGAATACCACAATTGAAATCACAACCCAAAGCTTGATACCTGCAACTTGTCCTCAACATCCAAGGTACACAAGCATATGGAAATTCTATAAAATGTTAGCATATAAACTAGCATAATCCATTAAAATGTATAACAAATACACCTATAGAAATTAATACAAATATTTGCGAAAAATAATTGGATGAGAAAAGAGTATTTCTATTAATGTAATCAACATAAGTACATAGGTGACAAACTTTTGCAACGACACATATTGGAACTGAGAAACTAAGTCCCTCTAGTTGGGCCTCCACCACTTCAATCCTCCACCAAGGCAAGATCACAAGTAGTAGGAGTAATTGAGTTTCTCCTTTTCAATATAGGAAGATCCTGGGGGATGAACAAAGGAAGATTATACTTTCAAGGAAATAAGGATGCAGACTCAATATGAAGTGAAATTTCTCCATAGTGTCTTTGCTCTCTACTGATGAATTGTCTTTAAGGCTTGTATATGGCTCAATTTATATCCTTCAAATGGAATTGAAGGGTAAATTTGGAGCATTTCCAATACATGGAAGGTCAAGGATCATGAATCTCATGAAATGGCACGGAAACCCGACACATTTTTTAATTTTTGAGCACAAAACACGATGTACGTGGGCTATAATGGAGAAACCTACATATACGCGAGTTGTTTAACTGGGGCCCACGTATAAGTAAAAAAATGGAATTTTTTACTCCAAAATGAACAAAAAGGGGAACTTGAGTTTGCAGAGGGAAAAAGGAAGGCCATCAAAGAAATATGCATGTAGTGTGGAAACATTTTCTATAATACTTTGTCATGGACTCTTTGCTTGGATCGGAGTTCATATTTGTGCCTTGACTGGAGGAGATACAAGTTTACAATTATCATCGAATTTTCCTTTGGGGAAAACTATTTAGGGCTGACCTGTAAGGTTACTCGTATAATCTTTGGTGTTGACTCAACTTAGAGGGGCTATGAAAAATGTGACATCATGGAGGCAAGGTGTCGTAACCAGGTTAGGTGGCACAGGTTTCTGAAAGGTTGAGGTTAGAGAAAAACAAGAGGGTGGTGTCGAGGGAAAAAAAAATAAAAATATAAAGAGATAAAACCTAAGTTCTAACCCTAGAAAGGGGAAAATGTATTGAGGCTTACCTGGAAACCCACTTCCATGTGGAATACTGTAAGAGGTTGTGAGTGAAAAAGTGAGGGCTTGACGCACTCTCCGTCTCAAGAAATCCTTTTTTCTCTTTGATGATTTGGTGAGATAATGAAAAGTCGAGGGGAATTTGGTATATATGAATCTTGGATAAATAATAATTAATGCGGTTGGATTGGTAATTATGATTGGAGGACTTGGGAGGAAGTCCTCCAATGTACACCGGAGGACTCAACACAAAGTGTTCCAAGGCAGTCAGTAGAGATGTATGGAACTCCTTCGATGAGCATCAAAGGAGTTGGAGGTAACTACTTTGATTTTCATTGAAGGATATTCAATGATGGGCTTGAATTCGATGATCTCGGGAGGAACTCCTCCAATGTACATTGGAGGAGTTAAGGGGAATTCCTTCGATGTACATTGAATGAGTTAAGAGGAACTCCTACGATATACATCAGAGGAGTTAAGGGGAACTCCTTCGATGTACATCAGAGGATTTAAAGGGAAATTATCTGATATACATTGGAGGATTAAAGGGGAATTCCTCCTATGTACATCATAGGATTTGAGGGGAAATGCTCCAATGTGCATAGAGGAGTTAAAATTAACTTTGTCGAATTTTCTAAACTTTCATGGAAAAGGATTTTTTCAAGTTTTTTTTTTTTCAACTGTTGTCTTAAGATGAGTAAGACTTGGAAGATGAGCTTAAGGGATAAGTAAGGAATCCAATGGATAACTCTTTCAAAATCAAAGAAAAAAGGGGGCTCCATTTCTTGAAAGGAAATTGTAATTGAATTGTCAATAAATGGCGGGTTGTAGTGCCTAGCACAACAAATGGCGACACACTAGGAGAAGCCTTGAATATCTGTAAGATGGTATCCACACATAATTTTAGGAAGGGTGCATTATCATGTACATATTGAGAGAGGAAGAGTAGGTCTCATAGCTTATATTCCATTGGAAATGAATTTATATGATACAAAGAAGGGGCCAAGACCTTACCTCAGAACATATTGCATTTAAATGCTTTTTTATTCATATCATAAATGACCAAAAGAGACAGTGTAGGGAGTGTGATGGAAACAAAACATTTGGAATGTTGAGAATGTAAGTCATGGTTAATTTATTTGGTGTTGCTCTGCTGGCAGTGAGCATCCATAGCCCTGACTGAGTCAGCACAGTGTCACAAGCCTTGCTCTACTGCAAGCGAGTGTCCATAGCCTCGACATAGATACTTGCATGTCCCATGTGATCTAGAAATATTTTCCCAAAGCCTTTGCCTTTTATAAACTTGATTCTCTTTTGTTTAGATAGAGGTGGATGGGTCGATTCTAGTTATCCTTTAAAGGCATTAAGGATGACACATGTGATAGTGATATTTGCTAACTTTATTATAGATGAGTGAAATCCCTGAGTAATGGTTTATGAGATACTGCAGAAATATTTCCCAAATCATTTTCTTTCGGTTCACACAAAATAAGATTTTGTTCTTAAGTAAAGGTCCATGTTTCTTTGTTTCATTGTGTTATTCTTTTATATTGATGAGCTATGTTCCACCACTAGATCTGACTTGAGATAGTTCATAACAATGATTACATGATTAGGATGGTATGTGGATGGAAAGTAGGTCACAAAATGATCAGGTTTTTCACATCATATGTGCTACGATCTAAGTGTATGACTAGTACTAAGATATTATAAACTCAAAACCAAGAAGGAATTTTTCAAGAATCTAAAACTTAAACAAACTAGACATATTAGAAAACAAAGAGGAATAAAAAAATGAGGAACAAAAAGTAAAAAAAAAGAAGAAATGTATTTATGTACAAGGGAGCAACAACCTCAATGGCTAGCTATGTAGTGTTTGAGAATATTTCCATTAACGGGGAGAGGGTTAGCTTCCCCCTGAAGATTTTTTAATCAAAAGTTACATTGTCCAATATTTTCTTTTATAATGTAAGGACCAAGCCAAAGTCATTGGAATTTCAGATGTTTTACTTTATCTTCACGTGGCTTGTCCCATTTGAGGAATAAATCCCCAACTTAGAATTATTTATCACCATTAGATTTCTTATCAAACTAATGTTTTATTGTCTATTGGTGAGTTTCAAAATTTCTTTTGGCTTTAGCACAACTCTCTTCTAATCTTAACAAGGTATTGATACACCATTAAATGACGGGGCACTCTCTTCCTTGAGACTGTTGGGTGAGTTGTAGAGAAGGAAGGTAGATATTTGAGGGTAAGATAGTTTCTTTTCCATAAACATGGAAATATGGAGAATTCCCTATGGAAGCCTTAGGAGTGACACGATCATCCTAGAGGGAAATCAATAAAGAATTGTGCTAATTTATTTGGTGATCGACCACAGTTTGTTTGAGGATGCGGATTATGTTTTTATTTCTAGATTCCTACAATCTATTACCTTGAGGATAATATTTGGTTGAGTACTTCAAAATAATCCCTTTCTCTAATGAAAAATTAGGTAATTTTAGATATGAAAAATAATTTGAATTATCAAACACTAGAGAGTTAGGAATTCCAAATCTTGTGATGATGTATTGTTCAACAAAATTAATCACTACCTCTTCATTTACTTTGATCAGTGGTACTGCTTCAATCCAACGTGCAAAATAATTGGTAGTAGTTAGAATATACCTATGTTTCTTGGAGGAATGGGGGTTAATATCACCAACTATGTCCATCCCCCATTGTTCAAAGAGTTCTTTAATAACAACATGTTGGAGCGGGATAACAACTTTGAGTTATTTTCGTACAGATGTTTGGCATGATTCACATCTTCTTGATTATGCATGGGCATACTTAAAGAGTGTGAGACAATAATGCCCATCTATCAACACTTTGTTATTTATTGTGTCCCTTGAAAAATGGCCACCAGGTGGTCCATCATGCATGTCCTTCAATACCTTATCAACATCTTGTTTTTCGAGGCACTAGAATAACACTCCATCATATTTCTTTCTAAACAAGATGCCATGTAGCATTTGATATTGTAAGGATTTCAATCAGACAACTCTCTTATGCTTATCATGAAGGTGATATGGGGGTGTGTCATGATGTAGGCAATATTTGAGATCATTATAATATGATCCCTCAATTTTTGGGATATATGTAACCTGTTGTGTATACATTTTTGGTTCATCTTTCCATCCATCCCCCTCTTGAATTTCGTCATTGGTATCTTGAGTCACTGGTTTTCATATGCCTTGACCTTTCACGATGTTGGCTAGTTTTAACTCTAGGTCATATTATTTTAAGGTTGCCATCCAATTTCCCCATCACTCTCCCATATCTCTTTGACCAAAAAGAGACCTCACCTCTGGGTGTGGGACGATGACTTTCTTATGATTTTTTAGAATATAAGGTCCAAACTGTTTAATATATTTATGGACAAAAAAATAATTCTTATCCATCAGGGTTTAGTTCAGCTCAACACCATGTAATCCATTGCTCATGAACACAACAAGATATTCCTCTCCTTTCTCATATTTCTGCATGAGCACTGCTGCGAGGGAGTTATCAGATACAAATGTATATAGTAATAAATCCTTGTTAAAATATGGACTTCGTCGAGATGGGGCAGCAGCTATGGAATCTTTGATATTCTTGAATGCTTTCTTCTCCACTGGTGTCCATTTCAATTGAATATATTTCTTGATCATTCTATGAAGTGGCTTCACAATATCATCAAAATATGGGTTGAATATTCTCACAAAATGATTCTGCCAAAGAAATACTACATTGTGTTTTTTCTATGCAGTGGAGGAATTTGTAGAATGGATTTTATTCTTTTCGGGTCCACTGAAATCTTGTCTTTGGAGATCACATTTCCTAGTAGAATTCCTTTTGAAACAAAAAAAAACAGTTTTCTTTGGATTCAAATAAATCCCATATTTTCTACATTGTTCAAATCTCTATTTCAGGTGCTTGGGATGGTCTTCCCTCTTCCTTGAATAAACAACAACAACATCAAGGTAAACGACCACACTTTGACCGAATAATCCTTTAAAAGAGATATTGGTTTACCTTTGAAAGGTATCTCCTTCATTCATCAAACCAAAGGGCATTCTTCTGTAGGCATATGTCTCCCAATTGGTCTAGAATGTGGTCTTTAATCGGTTGGATGCTATGCGAAATTGATTGTATCTTGAAAACCCATCTAGTAAAGAAAACAAATCAGATCTGGAGACAAGTTGCAAGATATGCTCCATCAGGGGAACTATGTAGTTGTCTTTTTTGGAAGCACGATTCAAATTCCATAAATATATACACATTTTGATTACTCCCGACTTCTTCCTTACAGGCACCATGTTCTAAATCCAAGTTCAATGTCGAACTTTGAAGATGATTCATGCATCTAACAACTTTTTTTAATTCTTTCTTGATATGAGTTTTAGAGGATGTATATTTTTGAGCTTCTACTAGAATGGTTTAATACCTTCTTTAATTGGGATCACATTTTGTATTATTTGGGTATCATATTATTTTATATCGTTGTAAGTCCAAGAATAAAAATCTCGATATCTATTAAACAGTTATGTAAATGTGTGTTTTTCTGCCTTTGAACAACATGTTCCCATATTTATGTATTTGGGTTATTCAGATGTTCCAAGATTGACCAAGAAATGTATCATGGTTGAAATATTTGTTTTTGAGTCGGTAGGCCTCTTGAACTTAGTTTGAAAATAGAATAAATTCTCAAGAGTCAAAACATTCTTCGGGAAACAATTTGTCTTTACTTTGATTGCATCATCTTGATAAGTTTGTAGTTCTCGTTGATTGTCTTCATCATCGATGAATTCATCTTTAAAAGTGTCCAAGCTAGTGAGAAATTTTATGACTTGAGTGTCACCATTGAATACTCTCCAATTTGTGATGTTGTCTAGTATGGAGGGACTAAAAAAAAATTTCAACCAAAAAACCATCATCAGAAGGAATAAACCTAGATGTCGCATTGGCCAATAAATCTGCATCTACATTTTGATTGTGAGTTATAAAAGTAATGTTAAATGAATCAAAAGAGTAAAGAAAACTCCATGCCTCCTTTTTATATGCCTTTATATGCGGGGATATGCAATGGATAGTATTTATTACATTTCGAACAATTATTTCAGAATCATCCAATACCTTTATATATTTCACCTTGAGATCGATGGCCCTTTTCAGGATTTCAACTAAAGATTCATACTCTGCAGTGTTGTTGGTGCACTCAAATTATAGGTAGAAGGATATGATCACTTTACCTTATCCAGGATCAATGAGGAAACATTCTTCTATGACTCCATCTTCTGTTTTAGAGCCATCAAAAAACATCGACCACATGTCAAAAATTTATGTTTTATTAATTGAACAAAATCCTAGGTTAGTTAATATAGTACAATAATTATTATGAGTTCATGGACGGAGTTCAAATTGTAAATATAACTATAACTCAGATGTATGCACTACATAATAGCCATAGTTAGTCTCAAAGAAATAATTTCCCAAGACAGAATGCTCAAAAACTATAGTTTCATTCTTAACTTCCAATTTTGTCATTGTTTGTTTCATGTGGGCCTCACTATTTACTTGAATTTGATTCACCTTACCCTTGTATGGAAGCCACATGTGAGACCAATTGGTATAAAAGTAGCCTTGAAGTTTGTCCAACCAATCCCTGCTTAATACAAAACCATAACTCTCTGGTATATCGACAACAATGATGTCTATCGTTTAATGCACCCTAGGATCATATGGAAGCCAAGTCAAGACATCCTTAAGTTCTCCATTTACTTAACATATGCCCTATCCAACTATATAATTGTAGTTTTTGTCATTTGTGGAACAACATTTATTTTTTGGCAATTAGTAAAAGGAATTATGTTAGATGACACACCTTAATCTTCTAGAAAATTATGCATATTAAAATTAAAATTTAATAGTTGAGTAGAATAGGTGGGATATTTGACTTCGAGTATGCCCCTATACTTGTTTCATTTATGTCTACTACGATTTCCACCTTGTGTATTTATTGTACCCCATCTTCTGGGAGGGTGTTGTCAATATAAACGACCATCCTTTTCTGAGCATCATTAGGGTTGAAAGTATCATTCAATAGCTCACATTGTTGTGGTAATGAAAAAATATCAAACATGGAAATGTTGGCTTTCTTTTTCTTCATGTATTCTATTACATTGTATTCTAGGGGGTGTGAATTTGTGTTGTTCATCATTTTTCTAGTGCATGTTTTTTCATTGTTTGGTACACCGTTAAGTCTAGTGTTATTCCAAGTTGAGCTAGATGTACTTGGTTTATCTGTGTTATTTGGAACAACTTTACTTGTTTTACCACTAGATTTACCTTGAGTTGGGTCATTCAATTTTGGGGAAGTAGGGAGAGGAGTGATTTTCCTAAGGGGAATGTTATCATCCTTGGAAGAATGAACGTCAAGAAATGAACCTTTGCTGCATATATTATAATTGTTTTGGGAAACATCCTTCATCACTAGTGTATATTCCATGAAAATCTCTTTTATCTACTCATCGTCTGAGTCAGGAAACTAGTCCCAAAAAGGCATAGAGGATTCCAGAGGAATTTCTTTAGTAGTATCAGTTTGAGATGGTGCAGGGTCTTCATCGTTTAAACTATGTTGATCTAATAGATGATTTATCACCAGGGTCATGGAGTTGACCCAATGAGGGAAAGTTCATTATGGGTGGTTTTGCTGGTGGTAAGAGAAACAATTATCATTGTTGAATTTTTCTATTTTGAAGGCCAATTGAGAGGGATCGTGTGGTTTTGGTGGACTATCTTGGCTCTTAAAGAATGGGTGAAAGGTTCAAGGCTTTTATGATCCTTCACCCACATTCTTCTTGAGATCTACAACTTTGTTTGATATATTCTTAACTAATTTCACCACATTGTCGATATCCCTCAGCTCTTTTTTGGGTGGTTTAGTCAACAACAAAGGTTCATTTGCATATGGTTTAGTTTCCTCAGAATGTAAGTGATGATCATAAGAAGATAACTCTATTTCTACCATTTCAGCTTCATCAAAATTAAGTGACAAGGTGTTTTTATTTTCCCTTTTTACAAATATTCCTATAGAAGGGGTCAATGCTTCCATATAATATTCGATGGATAAAGAATGATCATGAGTTGTATCATGGGGGAACTTAATCAATACATTAAGAAACCTTTGATTGAAATATTTTACCTTCTCTCTTTTGTCCATCTTAATGGATCCTAACTCTTTGTGCAAAGATGTAGTTGTTTTCCTTTCCCCAAATTTTATGATAAAAACTCTTTCAAAATAATCCCAACAAGTTATATATCTAGGTGGCAGGATGAAATACCAAGTAGACTCTCCATGTGAAAAAGTATAAGGAAATATCCTGCAAACTACATCATCGTGTTGGACATTTAACAAGTGAGTGGCTAGGAAGAAATTGTTTAAATTATCTTCTAGTGACCCACATTTGTCTGAATCAAATTAGGGAAGAATTTTGTCTGATTTCCTAGGCATTTCATGTAGTGGTCCATCTAAATTCTAGGGAACTTGAGCCATCCATCATGAGACTATCTCTCTTCAGTCTTTATTTTCACTCATAATTTGTTCTAAAATGGTTTTTGGGTTTTCACCTTCATGGTTTTACTCAGGATCGATAAAGGTGTGCACGAATTGATTCAAGGGTATCGTGACTTATTGTAAAGCGGTATCAATAATATATTCTATGGAATCAACATAAATATCGGGATGAGTCTATGGTATTTCTACATGGGTTGATTTCCTTCTTGGAAGTTCAGCAGTTGTTGGTAGCTTACCAAGTAGTTTCATGTAAGCAGGTGTACAACGATGAATTTCAGAGAAATATTGTTGTGGAAATCGGTACCAATTCCTCGTGTGTGTTTACCATTGAATGCACTTCCAAAATTAGGATTCGAATCTTTATAGGTAATTTCATGTTCATAACCAATACGAGGGAATAGAGTTGGGTTGGGGTTATTTCCTAAAGGTTGATTACGGTTGTGTAGGTTGTTTATGTAAGCCATAAAAATGGCCATCCTTCTAGCACCAATTATGTTGAAGGGTATGAATTTTACAAAAAATAACAAGGGGTACTCCCTGATACACAATCCCAACTAGAATATGCACTGTTTGGATTAGGAGGCCCATCTAGATTTTGGCCCGACTGGCATTGTTGTTTTTTGGAATTTTTTCTGGTTACGGTTTGGTCTACCGATGACGATGGATGATGAATGAATATGAATTGCAAATATGTATATGAATACTATGTATTGAAAACAAACTAATCTACTACTAATCTACTCTAATCTATCCTAGCTAGGAGCATACTAAAGTAATCGACAAGTTGCAAATGGAACCAACTTATACAGAAACTTCCACACAAGTAGCTGAAATAGAAGGGAAGAACCAGAAACAAGTGCATGCAAATATATATAACCAGAACATTCTACATTATATTAATGCATACATTAACAACTCATCAATATTAGGACATAAAGATATACAAGAGAATACTCAAAACTACAGAAAAACATATAATGCATAAGATTAATCCATAGGCAAAAAAGAATTCTTACAGTCCCTGTGAACAACATACATCTCCACTTGAAATAATTCACAACAAAGACAACTTCACCCACAAGTGTTCCTTCTTAAGAAAATTGGCCATGAAGGCTTCTAAATATTCATTAACAAGGTATAAGTTATTGAATTAGTCCTTGGGTCTATACATTGATTGAAAATCCAAAAGTCCTTTCAGAGTGAGCCTCTACTCTTTCTTATACAATTCATAGTAACAACTAAGTGACTCTTTTCCTTCTTCTTGAAAGGGTTGTTACAAAATGGTTCAGTTTCCTCTTTCCTTGTGACAAGTGTATATTAAAGAAAAAATTGAGTTCAGTTGAGAAAATACATATAGTATTCAGTTTTCTATTTCATCTTATTCAAGGATCATTGTCTTTGAGGTATAGTATCCAAAATTCTAGTTGAGCATACAATGAGATGATCCTTCTGTATAGAATCTCTTTGAGTGTAGTAGCATGCATGGTTGTGTTGTCTTATAGGACTTTCATATATTTAGATCGAGTGACCATGAATGCTTGGATCATGGTGTGGAATCTGGTCAGCTATAGAATGTGTTGTTTTATGAGTTTCATGATTACTTCAGTGGCTACCTCAGTAATCTCTCACCTTTCATTGGTGTTGTATTGGATTTTGTTGATTAATTATTCCATAAAGAAGGTTTTTCCAACCTCATCCAATGTGGGAAGTCGATATCCTTTGATTTGTTCTTGAGAAGCCTTGTGCAATTTCGAACATATTTTCATTGTATTGGTCATCTCGTTCTCATATATTTTCCCATATGTTGACAGTGGTATAGTGAGTGGATATCAGTTCTTCTTTCAATTTTAGAGAGACGATAAATTTCAATCAGTGTGCCATGATTTTCCATGATCCATTGGTAAAGGTAGCCTATCCTTTCTCATATCATATTTAACTATGCGAGATTTGATTGCACTTGATTATGATGATCCTTGATTTTCGCTATCGTCTACTAGAGCATATGAAAATGTGCGTACATGTCTATAAGGGCCTCTTCTAGATCTTTTCTCAACTTTTCAACACTTTCTCTAATGTTTCATATGTTTCCTTTTTCAACTTTTACCTGTCGGAGCTTTATTTCAAGCTCCTTGGTTTTATCTTCTTTCTCTTGATTATGTTGTCATAGCCTATGGATGTTTTCTTCATTGGCATTCATAAATTTTGAACCATCTATCGATGTGGCTATTGGTTTTTCCCTTACATCTCATGTTATGTTAACGTGCATGAAAATTGAGATCGACATTCCTTCAATTGTTGGTACTTTCTTCACTAACTCTTACATGATCCTTCCAGTGTTTCTATCATAAGTGAAGCTTCTCAAATCAAGAACTTCACTTGGTTGAAACAATGTCCAGAGCCCCAATCCTAATCCACTGAATGATGTATCCATGTTGACACCTCTAGGGGATCTATATCCATTGGGTGACTGTCATCACCCCTATTCTTCATATCTTTTTATGTTTTTCTTCTTTTTCTACTTTGGTTGTTTTTTCTTCGGCCACTCTTTCTACTGCTTGCTTTACTACTTCTTCTCTTTGTTTGGTTTCCATTTATATTGTAGATTTTGCATCTTCCTCAACATTGGATTTGGATTTCTCTACCTTAGTCTTCCATTTTTTATTGGTAGCATCATTCTCCTTCTTCTAGACTTTCTCCTTATTTTCTTTCCGGATGATGTTTCCTCTTCTTCTCATACCAATCCTAAGTATACTGAGGTATAGGTGGGGGGGTGTTTCTTTAGCCACCTTCTCTTCTGATTTATTCTCATCTTCTTCTCTACCTTATTCTTCATTCAAAATTCTTCCTTTGGGTTGGTCACGTCTTGGGAATATTACATCATAATTCAAGCATTCTGACATATTTCCTCCTCTTCCCAGATATCCGTTGTCTATTCCCAGGGTAGGCCCATTTTGTTGAAGTGGTCTCTTATGACATTATTGAGATCATTCCTTTGAAACCATTCTTATATGAAGTGATAAGACAATAAGGTGTTTACCTTTGCTTGAGAATGCTTGGGATTTTCAAAGAAGTAGTTCCCAACATATAGAGGCAGTGGTGGCCAAATTTCCTTTTTGACTTGATATAGCATTCCCCCCACTCCATGTATTATAGTATGGCATGAAACCTCCTACAACAGAATATTATCAGGCACAAATCGAGGGAGGAGATGAGGTGGCTTCATCACACCATATACTCTTACGCCGGTGTTGTGTCCCACGAGGTACCAGTCTCTAATCCTTATTATGAATTCCATTTCCTTGTCATTCATGCAGGGGGGCATCATGCAGAATATGAAATCATACAAGGGGGTCAAAAAATGTTCACATATCCTCTGGTACTCTATCCAATACTTGTGATCCCAGAGTGCTTTGCAATATACATGAATGGTCGGGTCTGAGGACTACCATTTCCAACCCATCTTTGGGTATTAATGGGATATGGACATGATTTCCAAGAGGTATGAGTACATATGAAATCTTGGGAATGTTTTAGGTTGATCCCCCCTGGCTGCAGAGATGGCCACTATTTGGTTTTTTGATAAGATATCATTCCAATTGTATGATACTCCCTCGTTTGCGCAATAATATATCAAAGGAATATACGATAGACAAAATTGAGATGCATATGGCTCTCCATATATCCAACATAAAATATCCACCATATATTGATAAGGCCTTCTCAAAGATCTTGTGGGTACCCCCCCTTAGGCCTGTACTTGAACTATTTTTCAGATTTGTACCATATGGGAAACAGATCCTTGGGGGAAAATTCGTTGAGGATTTTGTTGTCCAACTTCTTAGTCCCTCTCTCAATGTGATAGCATTTTACCAGATATTCTTGCATGAACGAGGCTATTAGATATTTTTTGGTCTTGTAAATGTATCTTCCATTCACATCTACATTTTTTAGGATCCCAGTTATGGCATCTTCATAGGGGAAAATAGTCAAGTGGGATTCCACTTTGAATATGACATATTTTCTAATGTTTTTGAATATTTTAAGTTCATCCTAATCTTTGGCATCAATGAAGAAATTGGAATTCTTGAAAATATGATCCACCTCTCCCCACTTTAGTGTTTATCTGTCTTTTTCTGGGAGTCCAGATGTGTCATTGTATGTAGTTCTGATCACTTATGGTTCTCCTTCAGTCTCCTTTCCACTACCAGAGGCATTAGTCCCAAGTGTCTTACTCACTTTATTCTTCCACAGAGACATATTTGGACCTAGAAAAAGGTGGGCTTAGTGAATATATCAAGACATAAATAATATGAAGTTGAGTGCAACTTGAAAATTTTGAACTACCAGAAGATTCACTTGAATTGTAACTAGATATAGGGTAATTATTTGATGATGATAAGATGATCGCATGCATGTTGAGTAGCTTGGTGGAATTTTGAGGAGGACAAAGTGAAAATTTTTCTCATAAGGTGAAACTAGAGCTCTTGAAGTTAACTCGTCCGATGGAAATCAGAGGAATTTATAAAAATTGTTCTGATATGCATCAGAGAAGTTGGTATGAAGTGATCCTATGCAAATTGGAGAATTTGGTATGAAGTGCTCTGATGTGAATCAGAGAAGTTATTTCCAAATCCTGTGAAAGTATTGGGAAAAGTTTCTTGAGAAGTTTTGGTGTGTTATTAGTAGATTTGGTGTCAACTCCTCCGGTGTGAATAAGAGGAGTTAATGCTAATTTCTCTGATAACACATTGGAGAATTTGGGCTTAATTCTTTTGATGTGACCTATGGATCGACAAAGTTCTAGGGATCTGCCCCAATCATATGAGAGGATTTCATATGAAATCCTCCAATATGATCGAAGGATTTAATACGAAGTTTTCCATTTGGTCTTGGGAAACGAAGGAAAAGTTTAGACTCCATGTGGCTAGATGAACAAAAGAGTGACCTTGTCATGGAATCTTTGCTTGGATAGGATTTCATATTTGTTCCTTTACTGGAGGAGATACGGGTTTATGATTATCACCGAAGTTTCCTTTGGTGAAAACTATTTTGGGTTGGCCTGTAAGGTTGCTCATGTAATCTCCAATGTTGGGTCAACTTAGAGAGTTTGTGAAAAACTTGACATAATGGAGGCAAGGGATCATAACCAATTTCGGTGGAATAGGTTTCCCAAAGGTTGAGGTTAGAGAAAAACATGAGGGTGGTATCGAGGGACAAACAAACAAACAAAATACGAAGAGATAAAACATAACCCTAGAGAGGGGACAATGTATTGAGGCTTACCTAGAAACCCACTGCCACGTGGAATATCATATGAGGTTATGGGTGAGAAATTAAGGGCTTCGTGAACTCTTTGTCTAGAGAAATCCTTTTTTCACTTGGATGCTTTGGTGAGATAATAAGTAAAGGGAAATTTGGTATTTATAAAGATCGACTAAATCATAATTAATGTGGTTGGTTTGGTAATTATTATCAGAGGACTTGGGAGGAATTTCTCTGATGTACATCAGATTACTTAACAAAAAAATTTCTGATCTAGTCGAAAAATATGGAGGGAATGCCTCTGATGAGCACTAGAGGAGTTGAAGGTAACTCCTTTGATGTTCATCGAAGGAGATTCAACGATGGGATTGAAGTTGGTGGTCTTGGGAGGAACTCCTCTGATGTACATTAGAGGAGTTAAGGGGAATTCCTTCGATGTACATCAGATGAGTTAGGGGGAAATCCTATGATACACATAAGAGGATTTAAGGGGAACTCCTATGATGTACATCCAAGGAGTTAAAATTAACTTTGCCAAATTTTCTAAACTTTCTTGGAAAATGATTTTTTCAAGTATTTCCTTTTGAAAATGTTGTGTTAAGATTAGTAAGACTTGGAATATGAGTTTAAGGCATAAGTAAGGAATTCAATGGAGAACTCTTTCAAAATCAAGGAAAAAAGGGGGCTCCATTTCTTGGAAGGAAATTTCAATTGAATTGTCAAGAAATGGGGGGTTATGGTACTTGGCACAATAGATATAAAATTGATTGCTTCATTTACATGATGATAATGAACAAGGGGCATAATATTTATATCCTTAAGGTATAACCAACTTCCATATAATCTGGAATATCTTGTCAACATGGAACCATTGGTTGTTAGAGTTGACTCCATCAAATCTGGGTTGTCAAGTCGACTCGACAAGGATGATTGAACAAACTTCCTATGCATCAAAATATTAGTTGATTTTGTTGGCATGTTTATAGGAAGAGTGTGGTTGTCATTGATGGCAAGAATAGAAGGCAGAGAAAAAGGCGAGAAATATCAGGAGGAAGAGCGCCAGTGGCCGTTGGATCACTGATCCAAAGGACCTTCAACCAAATACCTGATAAACATTGGATCCTTCTAAGTGGAAGGATAGGATAAGCTAGAAGAGCATCACCAAAGATATATCAATCCATCGATCTAAGAACATGATCGACGAACAACTTCTGGTTCACGTCAAAAATTGCGAGGAGGTTATTGTTCAAGGAATCTCACTTTAGAAGAATTTGCAACTTGAAAGTCGAATTACGCGAAGCCCAAAATCTAAAATGAATATGGACAATCAGATTTGGAGAAAATGTGTTGACCATTGGATCACCTTAAGTGGAAGGAAAGGATAAGCAAGGGATGAGATATGATATCTTGATAACCCAAATTTTCTTCAGCCGTCAGATCAAATTAAATGGAAGGATAGGGTAAGCGGGGAAAAACGATTGAGAATTTGATCATCTGAATATCTGACAGCCATCAGATCAAATTAAGTAAAGGATAGGATAAACATGGCACAAGGTTTGAGAATTTGATTATCCAAAACAAAATCTCAGTCTTCGGATCATCCGAAGTAAATCTCAGTCATCATATCATTCGAAGAATATCTCAAGCATCAAATCGTCTGAAGTGAATCTGGGTCATTTGATCAAGAGCGTCAGTTTGAGATTTGAAATCCCCAAAGTCCGAAGAGCTGGAGAGCTAAAATAAATCCTCGACCCTCAGATCATCCGATGTAAATTTCAGTCGTTAGATCATTCTAAAGTGGAAGGATAGGATAAGTTAGAAGAAGGGTACGCTATTCTCAGCCACCGATAATCGAGCACTTAGATCTACAGTCGATAGTGCATATCAGAACCCCCTCGAACTTTTTGCCTTTAACCGTCGGGGGGGGATTCAAGTTGGTGGTATTTTCCATGTGGGACCCTCATGAGTTTCACCTTCCTATCAACTCAGACCCCCTTCGCTCATTACCACTTACCGCCTAACCCCCCCTCTAAGTAAACCACCAAACCACTCATACATACCACCTCTGTGCTATGACATCACACTCCACTACCTACTACATGTCACACTCCACTACTGTGATCTGCCTCCACACTCCACTACATTGCCTAAACGTCTCACCCATGTCAACAAACCACCTCAACAAGGACATGTGGAAGACCACATCAACAAGGACATGTGGCATACCACATTAGCAAGTACATGTGGAATTAATCCATATACTTCGAGGGAAAGGAAAGTTTGAGACTTGAGATTTAAGAAGTCCAGAGACCCAAAGGAGATCTAGACCGTTGATCGAGAAAGGGGTTGCATAACCGTTGATCTGGTTGAAAGGTTAAATTTTTGAAGTAGAGAAAAGCCATCAATTGAGAAGGATAGGTGTTCGTAGATCATCGAATATGGAAGATTGGCATATAGAGAAAAGCAGGTTTTGATATTTGAAACTCCCAAAGCCTGTATCAAGAAATAAATCACAGTCGTTGATTTCAGGAGGTTAGGTCTGATCCACAGATCGTGAAAGAAAAAATCTGAATCATTCATTCAGGAGCATTGTCAAGATCATGAGATCGACAGTCCCATCGCATTGTAGGTTTAGAACATGCTTGGGTCTTAATTTTTCGTGATCAGTCCACAATCAAAACCATGGTATCACCAAAGGATTATGTGGAGCTTTGTAGTGAATTGTGGGGCGAAAAGAAGATTTCCCTCAAACCCCCTTTGACTGTGCCCACAATCACATGGTCACATGAGAGCATCGACAAAGGTCACATTGGAATATTAAGAAAGGATCTAGTGCTACTAGGCTCTATATCATAGGTTACACATTGAAAATTCAAAAAGCCTCTCTGTGTATAATCCAACGGTGTTGATCAAACCAAATTTGATCAAAGGGTTGTTGTTTCACTTCGTGGTTTACTGATCAGTTACAATTAAGTTACATTAACTGAATCATTATTATGGTGTGTTGGAATCATGGCTCTTGAGCGTTTTGAGATTCCCAACATGGGAATTGGATATTTGGAGAGTAACGGATGATGAAAGCATGATTAAAAGAAATATGTCATGACAGAGGAAGTTTGTTGTTTTTCTATAAAAAGTAGTCGAACTGTAAGCAATGAATCTTACAGCATGAACTAAGGGAGAAAATCGAGAGATGAAGAAAATAAGCTGGAAAGAGAAGAAATGGTGAAAACAATAGACTGTACGAGAACTTAAGATCAGGAAGATGCGAGTAGGAACACATTGATGCAGGCAAAGTAGAATAGAACTGTAGAACAGAGAAGAAGTGGTAAGCATTGAAATTTTTGTATTGTTGTAAGGTCTTATTCAAGTAAATATTTATAATCAGGGTGGTAGGGTGGTGCTAGGGAGGGATGTTGTCCTCATATTTTCAAATGGGTGCTTGAACAAAGAGAGTTGTAGCTTCCATATGGTTGCATCCAAAAAAACCAGGGTGGTAGGGTGGTGCAAGGGAGAACTATTATTCTTTGTTATACATGTTGGTGCATGTGTGACTAGAAATTAGTTCTTCCATACAGTTGGTGTTAAGAACCAAACATCAATATAGCATAGAAAAACATCAGGAAAAGTACTCAATGCCTTGAAAAAGAGATAATTTCAAATGATAAGCCTCTTTGAGGGGGCAACCTCCTTTTACCCCACTTAAATGTTCAAGTACAAGATGATTCAAAATGAAAATGTCTCCTTGATATATATAGGAGACTAGGAGATATAATTACAACTAATGGCCTAAAGCCGACATAAATAAAATAACATTACTAATCTAATATGCCCCAATTAAGGGGTAATGAGCCAATATTAGGGCTTAACATGCCCCTCCCCTTG
>JZKD02S1613680.1:130652-149112 GCA_000966675.3 Picea glauca
TCTAAATGGAGATTTAAGTGAAGAAGTCTATATGGAACAACCAGAGGGTTTCAAACTGTCTGATAACCCTAACTTAGTATGCAAGCTGAAGAAAGCTTTATATGGGTTAAAACAAGCCCCTCGAGCCTGGTATCACAGACTGGATACGTATCTCAAAGACAAAGGGTTCAAGAGAAGAACAACTGACAACACTCTGTATATTAAAACATAGGATAATAATTTTCTCATCGTATTAGTCTATGTAGATGACATCATCTTTGGATTTAATAAGGATTCATTTGTACAATGGTTTTCTTCTGCCATGGAGTCTAAATTTGAAATGTCTATGATAGGAGAACTGTCATTTTTTCTTGGTCTGCAAATTACTTAGAGGTCTGAAGGGATGTTCATTTCTCAAGAAAAATATCTAAGAGAAATGCTGAAAAGGTTTCAAGTGGAAGATTCTAAAACTGTGGGTACACCTATGGTAACTGGATGTAAATTAAGCAAGGATGATGATTCACCTGATGTTGATCAAAGCTCATATCGATCAATGATAGGCAACCTACTGTACATCAGAGCATCTCGCCCAGACATAATGCATGTTGTAGGAATGGTAGGAAGATATCAGGCTGCACCCAAACAGATTCATTTGCAAGCTGTCAAAAGGATATTCAGGTATTTAAAAGAAACAATGATTTATGGTCTATGGTATCCCAAAAATCAGAATTTTTAGTTAACTGCTTACTCAGATGCAGATTGGGCAAACTGTGTGGATGAGAGAAAAAGCAACAGTGGAGGAGCATTCTTCCCGGGTGATTCTTTAGTAGCATGGCTTAGTAAAAAGAAATGTTCCATTTCTTTATCAATCACAGAGGCAAAGTACATTACTACTGCTACCTGTTGCACTCGGGTATTATGGATGATTCAGACACTTGTAGAATTAGAGGTAAAATACACTGCACCGATCCCAATTCATTGTGATAACACTAGTTCCATCAGTGTGTCTAAAAATCCTATATTCCACTCCAAGACCAAGCATATTCCCATAAAATATCATTTTCTGAGAGAGTAGGTCACCAATCAGATTGTTCAGGTCAATTACGTTCCCACTATAGAACAAATTGCAGACATCTTTACTAAACCCCTAGCCAAGACACCATTTGAATATCTCAAACAGAAGTTGGGTGTCATCCCATATCACATCTAAGAGAGTCCATCCTATTAGGGGGAGTCCTATATTGGTTGCATATCTGATACCTCCTAAAATTAATGCAACAGCTCAGGGGGAGCGTGTTTTCTTTGAAATTGATGCCAAAGGGGGAGAAAAGAATAGGGGTGCCTTTCCTGCCATCAATGCCAAAGGGGGAGATTGTTGGCATGTTTTACAGACAGTGTATGCTTGTCATTGATGGCAAGTACAACAGTAAAGATGGTAGCAAACGTGCAAAGTATTGTAGGCAGGTCATTGATGACAAGATCAGAGTAAGCATCGATGAAAAACATGAACAAAGTAATCTCAGGAGTAATTAGCGCAGAGTCAATCGTAGTGCCTAAGCTTAGGAGGAGAAGCGTCAATGATCGTTGGATCCCAGTTAAATTTCCGAAAGAAGGAGCACCGTTATATATGATTGTAGACAAGAAGAATGCCCAGAAGAGGAGGACATAGCTCAAGCATTAGATCTGAGCATAAGTTCTGACCATCGTTGGATCAGGAAGAACCTGCACGTTCTTTAAAGTGCAAGATTGAAGCGATGGTCCAACTCCATTTCGGAGTTTTGGCTATCGTGATTTAAGAAATTGAGAGATGGAGATGTCAAGAACTCCTACCACAGGAGTCTTGAAATCACGATATGCGAAATCACGAAAATATCTTGATCGTTGATCCAAGAGGGACGCATGGCAGAAGATCAAAGCATGTCAAAGACTCCATCTCAGAGTCTCACCTATCGCGACTTGGAGTGACGAGAACCTCCATCTAAGGAATTGTGAGATGTGAATTCACGATGAGATCTAGACCGTCAATACACCAAGATTCTGGACTGTTGATCTAAGCTCCATCTCGGAGTCTCACCTATTGCGACTTGGAGTGACTAGAACCTCCATCTAAGGAATTACGAGATGCGAATTCACGATGAGATCTGGACCGTCAATACACCAATATTTTGGACCGTTGATCTAAGCTCCATCTCGGAGTCTCGCCTATCGCGACTTGGAGTGACGAGAACCTCCATCTAAGGAATTGTGAGATGCAAATTCATGATGAGATCTGGACCATCAATACACCAAGATTCTGGACTATTGATCTAATCTCCATCTTGGAGTCTCGCCTATCGCGACTTGGAGTGACGAGAACCTCCATCTAAGGAACAATGAGATGTGAATTCACGATGAGATATGGACTATCAATTCATCGAGATCATGGACCATTGATCAGGGTCAATGAAGGTCTTAAGTTCACAAAAATACTGAAAAGGTTAAAGGGATGTAGCCTTTGGTCACATCGGTGGAAGATGGGGGAAGGAGCTAGTGCAGACAAGCTCCTTTTTGGAGTTTCGGGGATTGCGACTGGGAGTGTCGAGACACTTGGTCACACGAATGTTGAATTGTCGAATGCCGAAATGCCAAAATGAATGCAAGATCCCATGGAGCCAATCCAATGGTGCAAGTGAATTTGATTATGATCAGAGGTCTAATGTTGCTCTTCACAGTGTAACTGCTAGAAATGATTGATGGTTTCTGCCAGAAGATTCAAAGAGACTTCTATGTGATCGCCAGAGGAGCTGAAGAGTCTCCAAGCTTCTTCTAGTGAATGAAGACTATTCTTAGAGGGGATTGACAGATGAATGAGCACTGGAGTCTGTAACTGAAATAGAAAGGATAAGATCGACTATGCCATAGAAGACTAGTAGTCTCAACTACCTGAGAGGCTAAGGAATCTCAACTGAACACCCAGTGATGCTGGACGTGTAGTGGGAACCACCAGAGAAGATGAAGAGTTGCGATGATCAGGTAGAGAACTAGAGATGTGGAGGAGATCGGTACCGTGTGAGCATGTAGAGGAATTACGCACATTGCATGTACAAGGTGCACAAAAGATATAAGTACATGATATAGAGAACAGATGTTGTTGCGGTTGTGATAAGGGATTCAGGAGGGTAGAAGGAGGAGAGTACAATAGCTGAAATACAGAGCAGAAGAATGGTGGATCAAATGGAGATGGCACATAGTGTGTAATGAGAGAAGAACATAAAGCATACAGGAGTGTGCAAAAGACATGGATGCAGACAAAGCAGCATAGTATAGCAGAACAATGATAAGTATGGTAAGCTAATGATAAATATTGTATCACTATGATCAGTTTCATTAGCAAAGATTTATATTTCTGGGTGGTAGGGAGGTGCAAGGGAGGACTGGTGTCCTCAGAGGTTCAAGTGGGAGCTTGAACATAGGGAGTTGGTTCTTCCTTCTAGTTGGTGCTAGGGAAACCAAGGAGTTGGTGCTTCCTTCTAGTTGGTGCTAGAGAAATCAGGGAGTTGGTACTTCCATCTAGTTGGTGCTAGAGAAACCAGGGAGTTGGTGCTTCCTTCTGGTTGGTGCTAGAGAATCTAGGGAGTTGGTGCTTTCTTCTAGTGGGTGCTAGAGAAAAACAAAGAGTTGGTGCTCTCAACAAGTTGGAGCTTGCAAAACAAAGATTGTAGCCTCACAATGAGTTGGTGCTCATATATATGATAATGTAAACAATGTAAATTATACTTATCATATAAAAAAGAAGAGGTTTTTACCCTGTATGGGTTTCCTTGGGAAAATATCTATCTATGTGTTTCTCATATATGTGACTGATGTTGAATGTGCCATTGCTTATTTCCCTACATTATTGTGATCATCATTCAGTGCCTTGTAAATAATTTAAAATAAGAATAATTGTTTAATCACAAGAACAATTGATTCACCCCCCCTCTCAATTGTGCAACAAGTCGAATTACCTGAAGACCGAAATTCGAAATGAATAAGGACCATCAGATCTGGAGAAAATGTGATGACCATTGGATCACCTTAAGTGGAAGGATAGGATAAGCAAGGGCCGACATCCGAGATCTCGATCACCTAAATTTCCATCAGTCGTCGGATAGAATTAAATGGAAGGATAGGATGAGCATGGAAAAATGATTGAGAATTCGATCATATGAATATCTGTCAGCCATCAGATCAAATTAAGTAAAGGATAGGATAAACGGGGCACAAGGTTTGAGAATTCGATTATCCAAAACAAAATATCAGTCGTGGGATCATCCAAAGTGAATCTCAATCATCATATCATCCAAAGAAGATCTCAAGTGTCAGATCGTCTGAAGTGAACCTAGGTCATCTGATCTAGAGCCTCAATTTAAGATTTGAAATCTCTGAAGTTCAGAGAGTCGAAGAGCCGAAATAAATCGTCAACCGTCGGATCATCCGAAGTAAGTTTCAGTCGTTATATCATTCTAAAGTGGAAGGAAAAGATAAGTTAGAAGAAGGGCGCACTAATCTCAGCAGTCGATAATCAGGCACTCAGATCTACAGTCGATAGGGCATATCGTACCCCCCCCGACCTTTATGCCTTTAACAGTGGGGGGGGATCTGATTTGGAGGTATTTTCCATGAGGGACCCTCATACGTGTCACCTTCCTGTCAACTCAGACCCCCCTTTATCATTACCACTTACCACCTAACCTCCCCTTCGAGTAAACCAACAAACCACTCATACATACCACCATGGATTATTTTAGGGGCTAAATTTCGTTCATGGGCTAATTTTCCATGGTTTTTCGAAAAACGAGATTCACTATTTTAAAAATGATTCGCCCAAATTCTATAGGATAAAATTATTTTACCTTAAAAATCGCCAAAATTTTATAAACACTATATAAAATCCTTATAAATTTGAATATTTTTACAAAACTATCGCCAAACATTTATAGTTAGCATATGAAGGATTAGTAAGATTCGCCAAGGTTTCTACATTTTAAAACAAATTTCCATCCTTAAAATCATCCTTGCATACCACCTCCGCGCTCTGACGTCACACTCCACTACCCGCTACACGTCACACTCCACTACTACTCTCTGCCTCCACACTCCACTACACTGCCTACACATCTCACCCATGTCAGTAGACCACCTCAACAAGGACATGTGGTAGACCACGTCAGGAAGGACATGTGTCAATATTCTGTATACTTTGAGGGAAAGTAAAATTTGAGAATTGAGATTTCAAAAGTCCGAAGACCTAAAGGAGATCTCGACCGTTGATCGAGAAAGGGGCCGCAAAACTGTTAATATGGTTAAAAGGTCAAATTCTCGAAGTAGAGAAAAGTCATCGATTGAGAAGGACATGTTTCCACAGATCATTGACTCCGGAAGATTTGTGTATGGAGAAAAGAAGGGTTTGAGATTTGAAACTCCTGAAGCTCGAATCACGAAATAAATCACAACCATTGATTTAGGGAGGTTGGATCTGATCCGCAGATCGTGAAAGAACAAATCTGAACCGTATATTCAGGAGCACTGTCAAGATCGTGAGATCGACGGTCCCGTCGCATTGTGAGGTCAGAACATGCTCGGGTCTTAATTTTTCGTGAGTGGGCCGCAATCAAAACCACAGTATCACCAACGGCTTACATGGATCTCTGCAGTGAATTGCGGGGTGAAAACAAGATTTCCCTCAAACCACCTTTTGTTGCGCCCACAATCGCATGGTCACATGAGAGCATCTCCCAAGGTCACATCAGTAGAAGATTGAGGAAGGAGCTAACGCTGCTAGGCTCCATATCAGAGGTTACACATTGAAAAGTCAAAAATCCTATGTGTGTATAATCCAATGATGTTTATCAAACCGAATCTGATCGAAGGGTTGTTGTTTCACTTCATGGTTTCTTGATCAGTTACTATTCAGTTACACTAATTGAATCATTTTTCTGGGGCATTGGAATCATGGCTCTTGAGCGTTCTGACATTCTCGACATGGGCGTTGGAGATTCAGAGAGTAACAAATGATGAGAGCATGAATAAAAGAAATATGTTGTGACAGAGGAAGGTTGTTGTTTCTCTATAAAAGGTAGTCGAACTATAAGCAATGAATCTTACAGCATGAATTGAGGGAGAGAATACATATATGAAGAACATAACATGGAAAGAGAAGAAATGGTGAAAACAATAGACTGTACAAGAACTTAAGTGCAATAAGATGTGAGCAGGAACACACCGATGCAGGCAGAGAAGAACAAAATTGCAGGACAGAGAAGAAGTGGTAAGAATTGAAATGTCTGTATTGTTGTAAGGTATTATTCAAGTAAATCTTTATAATCATGGTGGTAGGGTGGTGCTATGGACGACTGTTGTCCTCAGAGTTTCAAGTGGGTTCTTGGACACAGAAATTTGTATCTTCCATCTAGTTTCATCTAGAAAAACCAGGGTGGTAGGATGGTGCAAGGGAGAACCATTGTTCTCTATTATACAGATTGGTTCCTGTGTGACTAGAAGTTGGTGCTTCCATCCAGTTGGTGTTGGAACACTAAGGGAGTTGGTGCTTCCTTCTAGTGGGTGCTAGAGAGACCAAAGAGTTGGTGCTCTCAACAAGTTACAGCTTGTTAAAGAAGAGGTTTTAGCCTCATTTTGAGTTGGTGCTCAAAGATTGATGATGTACAGAACATAAAAGACAGTCTATCATTCTAAGAAGAAGAGGTTTTCTCCCTTTATGGGTTTCCTTAGGAATATATGTCTTTGTGTATACCATAAGTTTGATTGATGTCTATTATTTATGTTGTTCATGTCTTGCACAATATTGATGATCACTTGGATAAGATTAATAATATTTCAATAGGCATAAAAAATTTTAAGCAGAATAACAACTGATTCACTCCTCCCTCTTAGTTTTCTTAGTAATTTCAACAGATTTCTAGGTTGGTCAATACATTTCCCAACTATATTTGACATTTGTTCGACCTTCCGATCGATAGGTATGTCGACTACTCAATCGACTGATGTAGAGATCTAGTTGATTACTCGAATGACTATATCCAAATGTAGGTCGACTACTTGACCGAATAAATCTAGGAGATGTATGATGAACAATAAATTCTTGATGTTCCAACACTCATTAAGTTCAAAACCAACCTTGGAAAAATGGATGGCGAGGTATTTCTTATGGAAACACTCTTTCTTATCCATATTGTTCAAAACAATATCAATACCCCCTATAAATCCAACAACAATATCCTACACAACCTTATTAATAACAAATCCCACAACAACAAAGAACTGTAATTTTCGAGAAATCAACCCCCTCAAAGACCAACCCAAATACCTAATCAACCTACTGATCAAAATACAAATAATAAGATAGCTCAGTCGACTTACAATACTGAGTTACAAACTTTTCCAACATACATAATTACCCTCAGAGAAGGTAGTTAATAAAACTCCTCCATCATCATTACATAGGAAAACAAGGATGATCAGTCAAACAAATATCTTGTAAATCAACTCCTCCAATGTTGATTTACAAGATATTTGTTTATGATCAGGGAAGGTAGTTAATAAAACTCCTCCATCATCATTACGTAGGAAAACAAGGATGATCAGTCAAACAATAAAACAGTCCCATTCCAAATATACAAAATTCTTCTCCATAAATAGATCAACCTCAATCATCCAAATCTCCTCCCTTTCTAGAGAGGTTAACATTGGACAAACCTGTAACTCATCCCAAATTTGATTTATTAGGACAATTGAATAATGTTTGTGTTAAAATTCCCTTATTTCAAGATATTGAAGTTGTTCCAATATATGCAAAATAAATTAGGGAATTATGTTTAAGAAAACCTACAAACAATTCAAGTCATTGGAAAATTATCAAATTTAGTGTTAGGAATAATTTTTATGGAAAAATATGTTGATCTCAAAAGTCCAATTTAATATTCATTTCAAAATTGTTTTAATTTTGAATACTTTAATTGACTTGGGAGATGCAATTAATGTAATGACTAAAGGAACCATGGAAAAATTGAATTTGTTTAATCTTCATCCATATCCTACAGTATTACAATTAGAAGATAGATCTACTATTAAACCTAAAGGAGTTTTAGAAGATATAATTGTTTCGTTGGATTCAAGTGAATACCCCATATATTTTATGCTTGTATAAACAAAGTATAATATTGGTGGTTATCCAATAATTCTAGGAAAACCATGGTTATCTATTTTTGATGCATTCATTAGTTGTAGATCTGAGGATAAGACAATTTCACATGGAGATTTAATTAAAAAAATTAATGTGTACCCTCTAGAAAAACTTTCAACAGATCAAGAAATATCTCAATGGGTTGATAATGAAAGTAGTGATGATGAATTTTTACAACCAATATTATCACTTGATTAAGATATGATTCTAAAAAAGGATACTAAATATTATCTGATCAATAATTTTATTACTATTCCTGATCTTATTCATTCTCCTAAGGGACAATATTTTGATTGTAATTTGGATGCACGTTTTCAAGAAAATTGCACTAATGATACATCATCATCACTATTTCATGTCATACCTTATTTGTATGCAATGTCAAAATATTGTAGTGTATTTGTAGATATTTACCAAGATAAAACATTAAACATTAATCCTAAACTCGAGGAATCTCAAAATAACAAATTAATAGAATTACCTAAAAAAATTATGGAGCATTTGCATGGGATTACACTGATATGAAAGGAATTCATACTAGTATTTACACACATCATATTTACACTCAAGAGAATAATCAACCTATTAAACAACCACAAAGATGTATGAATCATGCTTTAAAAGAAATTGTAAAAGAATAACTGTATAAATTATTAAATGTGAACTTCATTTATCCAATTTCAAATAGTTAATGGGTTTCACATTTAGTAATAGTTCCAAAGAAAAATAGTAAGTCGTGTGTTTTTATTGATTATTAATAGTTCCAAAGAAAAACAGTAAGTGGTGTGTTTTTATTGATTATTGTAAATTGAATAAAGTCGCTCTAAAAGATCATTTCCCTCTTCCATTCTGTTGACGGGTGAAATTGACCGCTCGTCAACTGGAGGAGTGAATCTGGTCCAGGGTTGTCTAAATAACCCAAGCCGTTTGGATTAATCCACTCCGACAGGTTTAGCGGCTCCGTTGGCCGATCTAAGTCCTAGGAAAGTTGAAAAAAAAACTAAACTAAAGAAGCTAACTAAGTGAAAAAAAACTGTTGTAATCTATATACGAGTCTAATATATATTCACAGTTCGCTAATTAATATTTATAAAATAGTAATCCTACTTATTAAATGTACAATGTATCGATATATTTAAATCTCTATTATATGTACAGTATTCACAAAATGCAAATTTTAATCGAAATCTGCAAAATCATATATGAATTGACTTATGACAATGAAGTTGGTGTTTTTGATTTTTTATAACTTTTATAAACAGAAAATGAGATGGCAACTATCTAGCTAAGCAATAAAAATAACAATTTGTACTGTAAATCTAAACTACAGAAAATTCTTATATTGATTAAACTATTAAAATGAATTAGCAAACTGACCTGAAATATCATCTCCTATTTGTCCTGTACATAGCATCTACGTTTGTTGTTTTGATGAGGCCAACCTGCACCATATTTTCCAATACTTCACGTAAACATGAAGCAATAATGCTTTGAATGCTAATGAAAGAACAAGTAAGATATGTAGCGATAGCAATTTATCATTTGACAAATGATCATATTAAGATAAATCTGAGTATGGCAATTTGTATACAACTGTTCATTGAACAAAGAAGATCAACCTTCTAATCATCAAATGTAAATAGATTAATTGTTGTATATGAAACGAGAGACATAAAATATGGACACTATTTAAATCCCATCACATCAACTTGCTACAAATTATGATATCTAAGGTAGTCAAAAATTTGATTACAAATTGAAATGAACAAAACTTGAACAAAAATATGATATGTTGAAGATAAAGCTGTGCAAATATCCACTTTCATTCAAGTCTGATAATAAAAAATCCATAGTTTCTTCTCCCAAGCAGCGATGATCTTTGTTTACAAAAATAATACATATATAAAGGCCACAGGATCAAAACATTCCTTGTGGAAATTATCAAAGTTGTTCCAAAAATCGTGGGAAATACAATCTCCCAAATTCCTATTCCTACCTAAAACTAACAGCCTAATCTAAAACCATGTAAGGAAATAGAATGTTCAGAAATGCCACGAGTAATCCAATTTCCTTTAAAATTTGTATGTACCTGTAAATGAACAATAATACACAATTTCAGATTGTGTTTTAGTTGTAAAATCAAAAAATTCAAATTTTAATGACCAGCTACAGAATCTCACGATTCTATAGCTAGTTATTATTATAAACATAATCGAGTTTTATCATTCAATCAAAATAGAAATGGATGTGATTTGAGCCAACAAATCCTATATGCTAATTCAACACAAACAAAATCATTTTAAAATCACTCTTGAAATACCATACCTCGGTTTCAGGGATTCGATTTGATCAAGCTATTTCTGAATTGACAATGGCAGTGGCCTCCTCTACATTTTTGAAAACAACAGAGCCTGTGGTCTTCTGCCTTTTATCATTAGCTTGCAATCTGTCGTTTTCTTTGGTTTGTTACGAGCACACCGTGAAACCCAGTGCGCTGCCTTTTTACCTTTTCAATTAATATCATTGTTTCTTTTACCCTTTTTCTTTGCAAACCTCTTAACAAGATTACCACCGTCTTTTGGACATGATTTAGGTAGGGTATTGTATTGGGTAGAATTCAAGTAGGTTGAGGGTTCAACAGAGGGAAAGAACATAGGAGGGGGAATGACAGGCCCGACAAGGGTTTCTATGAAAATGGTTTTGTCAACTTGTCCTATTTCAGGACTGGCAAAATCATTCCTCAACAAGAAAGCATCCTGACAATTGCCACTCAACTTCAACTGATGAACCACAATAATTTTAATTAAACAATGGTGGAAGAGGCTGGAGTCGGCTTTCTCCCTTTTGAAACGTTTAGCCATTTTATATAAACTCCATAGGAGAAAATGTGGAATATTTAAGGGAAAATCTATGAAACTCATGAGAAACCATAGGTGGTATAGGAAAACTAGACTGTATCTACCCTCTCATGTAACAAACTGCTTGATAATAGCCAAAAAATCATGCCATCTAGATTTTAGAGCTGTAATGGGCATACCTTTGTTGCAACTGTTAATCTTCCTTGAGGTAAATAATAGTGGCCATGGTACTTCGTCAACCTTCGAATTTTTAAACCATCTTTTCCCCTTGGCTGGCAGACTAGTGGCTAAGCTAAGGAAATCCTCGTTCACTTCAAGCTGGATGTCACCGATTTTGTCTCTGCACCCATCAAATGTAAGTGCGAATTGTTGAGAAACTACCAGGTTGAAACCCTCGAACTTCTGAATAAAAACTAACCAACCATTTCTTTCTAGGTCCTCTCGGGAATTATCAAACAACAACAAAGTTTGGACACTGTTGGGCTCGATTTTCACTACAGAAGCCATAGCTAATAGCACAAAATCAACAGGGTATTCAGTGATAGGGTTTGACAGGGTAGACACATAACCATTTTTCCCGAAGCTTCCCCAAAACAAGCAAAGGCAACCCGAAATGAAAGACAGAGTGTTAATGCTTATGCATGCGAGGGTGGTGGAGTAAATTGGGACCATGCAAGAATATCATGTCGGGATGTACAATCGATGATGCATTGGTAAAATGTTACATTCAAATCACAATAGTGCATATCAAAAATAATTTTAAACAACATGTCAAATGAACCATGATTTGACCCAAAAATCAATGTGTTCAATCAAACCATTGCGTCAAAGTTTATGTAAATTGACACCATATTAACAATAGTCAAATGCATAAATATTGGGCATTTTTGATAAATATGTGACCAGTGGTGTGTTTGAATTCAAAGAGTTATGACCACATAAACAAATAGGTTCATAACAATCCAAAAGATCATTTTAATGCAATCAACATGAATTCCAACTATGGGTTTTCATGCTTGCAGTCATGAAAATCAAAACGAAAAGTAGGTATGCAAAAGAAAAAGATAATGGCGTCGTTTTTTTTAAAATTTGCGACGAGTATTGAGGGTTCAAAACCCTTGTGTAGGCATCTTGTAAGGAAAAATACAGGAATTAATATGGCTGCCAACAATGGCGACACACTAGTAGAAGCAGTTATCTCTGCCAAACGAACAAGTCTAGATTAGGATAATGAGAAAAACTCCAACTTGAAAACAACTAGAAAACTGTTTGAACATCATCATCAATCATAAAAAATTCCAGCTTGTTATTTTAAAAGATGAAAACTGACAACAATCTTAACAAAAGTGAGTCACGATATTAAGGTTAAAATCTCCAGTACTGTTGATAGAGCCACTGCTGCCAGCAGGCGTCCATAGCCTCGACAGGGTTGCCAATTAACCCACTCCAATATTCGTATCCTGCCAGGAAGTTCCAGATTAGAATGAAGGACATTTAAGGTCAAGAGATTCCATATCTGAAAATTTTCATATACCCGACATTGCTTCGCTGCCAGCAGGCCTGTTTAGTACCCCGGTGAAGTTATCTTGACATCATGCATGCATTTACCCACTGCTAGAAGACCTATTCAGTATCCCGACGGGTTTACAAGTACTTCCCACAGCTCTTTAATGATTTATTTGGTTTTTAAAGATATATAATTGAGCGGGGTGACGCTAAAAATTATGATATTTTAAACATATTTTAATAAATTACAGACCTTGAGATTTTTTTTTTTTTTTTTTAAACTGTCCTTCATTAAGATCTAGAGATAGTTTGTTAATAAACCGACCTTCAGAGCCAGGGAGGCATCTTTGAGTTTTTCTCTTAAGGAACAGGGACAACATAAGAAGAAATTTTTATGGATGATCGTGAAAAGCTTCAGTTACAGATTGAAATCAATAAACGCTTTTCAAACAACAAGCTTTCTTTAACATGGTTGTAAACTTCAGAGGCATATCATAATTGATGTTTAAACAAACTTTCAGCAGTCATTTCAGAGGAAAAAAAATTTCTGTTCTCTTAATCTAAACAGTTCATGATGCAGGTATATGTATTTCAAAAGTAAAAATTGATAAGCGTAAGGGAGAAATCAAAAACAAAAAAGCAAAGAAAAATGAAAAGAAAACAAAGGAAAAATATTTACATAGTGTACACAGGGTTGTCATCAGGTGAAATACCTTTTTAGAGCTTGGTCATTCACCGGATAGGTGTCTGGCTTTCCCTCTAGACTCTGTAATCTAAAAGAGCTGGGACCCAATTTCTCAGCAATCAAAAACGGTCCTAGCCATAAGTTCTGAAACTTCGTATGCTCTCACTTTCCCTCATGTGGTTTGTCCCATTTTAGGACAAGGTCACCTACTTCAAAGTTCCTGTCAGAGGTAGAGTTGGAATCAAACCATATTTTAACCACAAGTTGATGCTGATCCAACTTCCATTTTGCTTGAGACCTTACTTCTTCTAGTTTTAATAATGCGTTAATTTGATTCTCCAAAGGGGGGAAGTCCTCTTCCCATATTTTCTGTGATAGCTGTAGTGAGGGAAGAAGAATATGTGGTGGTAGAATTTATTCTCTGCCATAGATGAGAAAGAAGGGAGAGTTACCCACAACAGTTTTCGGAGTTACTCTATCAGCCCATATTGCGTTTAACAGTGCATTATGCCAATTTTTGTGATTTTCAGATACCGTTCTCTTGATGATTTTAATCAGATTCTTATTAGTTGATTCTGCCAATCCATTGCCTTGAGGGTGATAGCTGGCAGAATATTTTAATTTAATTCATTTTTCTAGAGTGAACTCACTCATCTCAAGAGACAAAAAATAGGAAGCGTTATCGAATACTAGGCAGTGAGGGATACCAAAACGAGTAATAATATTTGAATTCAAAAAGGAAATTACCTTACTGGTATTCACAGCCTTTAATGGGACAGCCTCGGACCACCTGGTGAAGTAATGTGTGGTTGTTATGATAAACTTATGCTGCTGAGAGGATGGCGGATTGATTGGACCTATAATATCAAGACCCCACTGCTGAAAAAGGGGAGTCTATTAAAACATGATGCAAAGGGAAGGCAGGTTTTTGTATTCGTCTAGATGTTTTTTGACAAATAAAACACTTGCGACACAAGGCATGAGCATCTTTAAAAAGTGTAGACCAGTAATAACCTTCTCTTAATACTTTATGGGCAGTGGTATCTCCACCAAAATGCCCACCAACTTCTCCTGCGTGCAATTCTAATAAGACCTTTTCTGCTTCATCTTTCTTAAGACAACGCATTAGTACTCCATCAAAATTTTGACGAAACAAAATATCATTAATCAACTGAAAGGAGGAATATTTCAATCTTAGCTCTTCTCTTTTAGTGGGATCCAGGTGGCGGGGGGATGAACCATGTTTAAGACATAATTTTATATCATCATACCAGGGGCTAACAGAATTTGGTGCACAACAGATTAAATTTTGGAAGTGTTGTCCTGGGTTTGACATATCATTTTCCTCTTGTTGTCCTGCCACTGAGTCAGCGACTAACTTGAATAGCCCTTTACCTCTCACTATTTTTTTTGGGGTGATTTCTATGTCATACTCTTGTAAGGAGGTGACCCAGTTCGCCCTCTTTTCGCCTAGTTCTTTCTGTACTAGCAGATTTCTGACGGCTGGGTAAGGGACAATAATTTTCACCCTAGATTTCAAAAGATAAGATTGGAAGTGCTTTACTTCTTTAAAAATAGCATAGGCTTGCTGATCTACTGTTGGGTAATTAAGTTCTACGCCTTTGAAAGCTGATATCATAAAGGAAATTGAGACTTCATTGTTTTCAGCGTTCTTTTGAGTTAGGACAGCAGCGTAGGAGCGGTCAGAAGCAAATGTGTAGAGAGTGAAATATTACAAAAAGTTGGGGCTCATCAGAGAAGGAGTGTCTATTATGGCCTTTTTTATTGAATTAAAAGCTTGGTTTTCTAAGGGCCCCCAATGATATTGTACGTCCTTTTTTATTAAGTTCTGTAAAGGTCTCACCATTTCTGAAAAAATGGGGACGAATCTCCTGACAAAGTTTATCTGGACTAAGAAAGAATGCATAGACTTTTTTTACAAGGGAGGGGGGAGTTTCGAGATGAATTGAGTCCTTTCAGGGTCGATAATCATCCCTTCACTTGATACAATAAATCCTAAGAGCTTACCTTGTTCTACTGCAAAGATAGATTTTTTAGGATTCAAGGAAATGTTGTACTTATGACATCACTGTAGAACAGATCTCAAATGAGCTAGATGATCAGCTTTGTTTTTCAAAAATATAGTAACTTCATCCAGGTAAACTATGACAGATTGATTTATTAAGCCTTGGAAAGCGATGTCCATCGCTCTCTGGAAAGTGGCACCAGCATTAATGAGTCCAAAGGGCATTTTCCTATAAGCGTAGGTGCCCCATAGAGTGCAGAAGGTAGTTTTAAGTTGATCTGGAGGAGACATCAAGACTTGGTTATACCCTGAAAAACCATCCAATAAGGATAATCTTTCAGAACCAGACACCTGTTGAAGGATCTGTTCCATGGGTGGGATAAGGTAGTTGTCTTTATCAGATGCTCAATTAAGATTTTAGAAATTAACACATTGTCGAATTTCACAACTCTTTTTCCGGACAGGGACAAGATTAGAGACCCATTGCATGTGCCTAACTGGGAAGATTATCTTAGCATTCAGGAGTTTATTTAATTCTTTTTTGACAGTCGGTTCAAGTTTTGGGTGCATTTTTCTTAACTTTTGTTGGAACGGCAAGGTTTGGGATTTCATAGGAATGATGTGTTGTATGATGTTAGGATCAAATGTTTTTAGGTCGTCATATGTCCAAGCAAAAACATCTTTGAATTCCTTAAACAATTTAATAAATGCCTCTTTCTCTAGTTTAGAACACCCCACCCCTAAATTTATGCACTGTGGATTTTCTTTAGTTCCCAAGTTTACTTTTTCATATGTTAAAGAGGAACTATTTTTTTTACAGTTTACTGATTTTTTGAATTTGTCTTGAAGATCATAAATTTTTTCTAATCTAACTACAGATTTAGGGATAGAATTTACCATGTCCAATGACGATTCAGGAGATCTTGGATCTGGTATTACCATGAAATCGTGAAGATTCTCGTCATGAGTGCATTCGTAGATCACGACACCTTGGAAAGTTTCTTCCATATGCAGGAAACTAATAATTTGTTGATCATCGTTGAAGACTCTCCAATTCATGATGTTGTCGGGGATGGATGGCTTGAACAATAGTTTAACGGAGAATGCGTTCAGGGACAAGCCTTCTGCAGGAAAGAGTTTCGAAGCTACATTAGCTAACAAGTCAGCTTCTGAATTATTCAATCTAGGAATAGAATTTATATTGAAAGCGGAAAACTTGTTCATCAAATTCCATACCTCAGATTGGTAGCTTTTAAGATGCGGAGATAAACAGTGGATAGAATTTTTTACCTGTCTAACCACGATTTCTGAATCGCCAAAGACAGTCAAATTTTGAATGTTCATATCTAATGCTTTCCTGAGGCCTTGCAATAAAGCCTCATATTCTGCTGTTTTGTTTGTACATTCAAATTCTAACCTGCATGAAATTAGGGTTTTGTTACCTATTGGATCAATAATCATGCAGTCTGAACCAACTCCTTCTTTGGATTTTGACTCGTCAAAGTAAAGAGACCATATTTTATTTTTGTCAGGTGCATGAGACCATTGGGTAGAAACTGTTGGCTGCATATATGCCACAATTTCGGACTGCTGCTCTGGGTTAGTGATAGCGTAAGTCTCGGCCATGAAATTGTCGAAAAAGGTATCCATCCCTTGTATTTCGGGTGAATCGGCAGAAGGTGTAAATGGTTCATTGGGATCATTCAAATCTATGACTGTGAAATTTAGGTAACGTTCATGATTTACCTTGATTTTGTTGGGCTTTCCATTCTCGGGCAGCCATAAGTGAGACCAATATCTCGCGAAATAGCCGTGTAGTTGTTCTGACCAGTCTCTTCTTAAAAACAAACCATAAACTTCTGGAATATCTACAACAATAATATCGATTACTTGATGAACTTTGGGGTTAGACGATAATCTTATAAGCACATTCCTTAATTCGCCTATAACCTTAACACTAGTTCAATCAAGTTGGATGATCTTTAAGGTGGATGGTTCAACTTTAGCATTAATATTCTGACATACAGACCACGACATTACGTTGGAAGACGCTCCTGAATCTACCATACAATTGTGCATGTTCCTATTAAAGATTTCAAAAGTTAACAAAAATGGAGGTACATTTCTGCGAGTACTAATGGGTGGAAGCTTGTTTCTTTTTACTCGCGACCTCTTAAACTAATTTATCTACATTTGTTACATTATTTACATGAAGGTCTCTCTTCTCATGAGGATCGGAATTATTCTTAGCGGAGGCCTTCTGAGGAACTTTTGGGTTATTCTGAAAAACTTTGTTACTGCTTGGATTATCGTTTTTGCTATTCTCTGCGATATTCTATAACATTTTTTGTAGCAGAAACAGGAACTTTAATAATTCATAAACATAAATGTTAGCCCTTAACTTTTTTAGATCTTCAACTAAATCATAATCTAAGATTTAGTTCACATAATTTTGTTTAGTCTCATTTGTTTTAGATTGTTTTGGGGGCAAAGTCGTAGTGTTTTCAGAAGAAGGCTTGTTTGTTGTCTTACTCCTAGTATTGTAGGGATGTACCATCTCGAAATTTGCTTGAAAAATGCTATCTGAGAAGTGTCCAAAAATGTTCGGAGAAGAATCATCTTCTTCAACTGTCTCTTGTTCAACTACTTCCTTAGGGATTTCAGGGGGCATCAAGTTATCCTGGGCTTCTAGAATCGTTTGAATAGCGAATTCCAGGCTTTCTAGATTTAAGCCTTTGGTGTTTGAATTAGGTCAGTTGGTGGGAAAAGGCTTCTTAAACGGGGGTTTGTAAGGCCCTTTGCTCGAAGAATCTTCTTCAACCATCCTTTTCAAATCTATAACTTGATTTGACAGTTTTTGAATGACTTTTTGTAAGTTTTCTAGATCTGAGATTTTAGGATACGTTTTGTTTTGGGCAGGTCTAGGGAGGATTTTGATTTTCTCTTTGGAAGATGAACTAGTCTCTATTTCGTTGCTAGTAGTGTCTTTTAAGATGAGGATGTCTTTCTCAATCTGACTAGCCTCTTTGAAGGCCTCTAACAAAGTGGCTTTATTAGATCTCTTTACCCAATGGCTATAATTTGATGTAAGTCTTTCGTATAATATGCTATGATAAGATTCTCAGCAGGCATCAAATCCGTAGGGATTCGGTTCTTTAGTGTTAAGAATATTTGGTTAAAGTCTT
>JZKD02S1613680.1:149162-165420 GCA_000966675.3 Picea glauca
TCTTTAGTGTTAAGAATATTTGGTTAAAGTCTTTGATTTTCTCTTTGGGGTTCATTCTTAAACTAGAAATCTCCATGACTAGAACTTCTGGGGACTTATCGTCTCCAAACTTCTCCAAAAAATAAGATTCAAACTTCTCCCATGACATGATGGTATGGGGCTATTGGGCAAAGTACCAGGTAGAGGAATTTCCCTCAAAAGTATAGGGGAAAAATCTACACACTACGTCTCTGTGCTCGACATTACAGAGTCTAATGTCTAACATAAAATTTTTGATGTGATCTTCGGCGATCTGTTTAGAGTCCGAGTCAAATTTAGGGAGCCACTTCTCCTGATGTTTGGGTAAGGGATGTTGAGGCCCGAGTATGGCTACTACATCTTGGTCGAGCCAAGGTCTGGTAGGATTGTTCTAGTTGGCCATTGGTGTGGGCGGTGTCGAAGGTTGGGATGAGGAAGAGCCTTCGTCAAAGGATTCTTCTCCCGAAGAAGAAGGGGATGAAGGAGGTGGTGAGGGTGGTATTCCAGATCCTCCTACTGTAGAAGTGAGGGTTGGATCTGTAGGGTTTAAAGTGATGTTAGTGCCTCTGAGTTTTTCTCTGATATCAGATAAATCTAATGGTTGGTCCAAAGGTCGGTTTGGTTGCCTTAAATGGGTGAAGGAACTATGTGTTCTTATGAGAGATTGGCGGACAATCTCTTGTACGTCACCACCTGTAGGATTTGGAGTTACTGGTTCAACTGTGATCCGAAGATCATCGTTTGATGTGGTTGTTGTTTGAGGGACGATGTTGTCGTTTGAATGACTTCTTGTCACTATAGGTGAGCGGGTAGGTGGTGAAGGAGTCTTATGACCGCCTCGTGCCATTAATAATTTTCAGGCCCTCCTTCTAGTGCCATTTGTTGACGGGCGAAATTGACCGCTCGTCAAATGGAGGAGTGAATCCGGTCCGGGGTTTTCTAAATAACCCAAGCCATTTGGATTAATCCACTCCGATGGTTTTAGCGGCTCCATTGGCCGATCTAAGTCCTAGGAAAGTTGAAAAAAAAACTAAACTAAAGAAACTAACTAAGTGAAAAACAACTGTTGCAATCTATATACGAGTCTAATATATATTCATAGTTTGTTAATTAATATTTATAAAATAGTAATCCTACTTATTAAATGTACAATGTATCGATATATTTAAATCTCTATTATATGTATAGTATTCACAAAATGCAAATTTTGATCGAAATCTGCAAAATCATATATGAATTGACTTATGACAGTGAAGCTAGTGTTTTTGATTTTTTATAACTTTTATAAACAGAAAATGAGATGGTAGTTATCTATCTAAGAAATAAAAATAACAATCTATACTGTAAATCTAAACTACAGAAAATTCTTATATTGATTAAACTATTAAAATGAACTAGAAAACTGACCTGAAATATCATCTCCTATTCGTCTTGTACATAGCATCTACGTTTGTTGTTTCGATGAGGCCAACCCGCACCAGATTTTCCAATACTTCACATAAACACGAAGCAACAATGCTTTGAATGCTAATGACATAACAAGTAAGATATGTAGCGACATCAATTTATCATTTGACAAACGATCATATTAAGATAAATCTGAGTATGACAATTTGTATACAACTGTTCATTGAACAAAGAAGATCAACCTTCTAATCATCAAATGTAAACAGATTAATTGTTGTATATAAAATGAGAGACATAAAATATGGACACTATTTAAATCCCATCACATCAACTTGTTACAAATTATGATATCTAAAGTAGTCAAAAATTTGATTACAAATTGAAATGAACAAAACTTGAACAAAAATATGATATGTTGAAGCTAAAGCTGTGCAAATATCCACTTTCATTCAAGTATGGTAATAAAAAATCCATAGTTTCTTCTCCCAAGCAGTGATGATCCTTGTTTACAAAAATAATACATATATAAAGGCCACAGGATCAAAACATTCCTTGTGGAAATTATCAAAGTTGTTCCAAAAATTGTGGGAAATACAATCTCCTGAATTCCTATTCCCACCTAAAACTAACATCCTAATCTAAAACCATGTAAGGAAATAGAATGTTCAGAAATGCCACCAGTAATCCAATTTCATTTAAAATTCATGCGTACCTGTAAATGAACAAGAATACACGATTTCAGATTGTGTTTTAGTTGTAAAATAAAAAAATTCAAATTTTAATGACTAGCTATAGAATCTCACGATTATGTAGCTAGTTATTATTATAAACAAAATCGATTTTTATCATTCAATCAAAACAGAAATGGATGTGATTTGAGCCAACAAATCCTATATGCTAATTCAACACAAACAAAATCATTTTAAAATCAGTCTTGAAATACCATACCTCAGTTTCAGGGATTTGATTTGATCAAGCTATTTTTGAATTGACAATGGCAGTGGCTACCTCTACATTTTTGAAAACAACAGAGCTTGTGTTCTTTTTCCTTTTATCATTAGCCTGCAATCTTTCATTTTCTTTGGTTTGTTATGAGCACACCGTGAAACCCAGTGCGCTGCCTTTTTACCTTTGCAATTAATATCATTGTTTCTTTTACCCTTTTTCTTTACAGACCTCTTAACAGACTTACCACCATCTTTTGGACATGAGTCAGGTAGGGTGTCGTGTTGGGTAGCGTTCGATTAGGTTGAGGGTTCAACAGAGGGAAAGAGTGTAGGAGGGGGAATGACAGGCCCGACAAGGGTTTCTGTGACAACGGTTTTGTCAACTTGTCCTATTTCAGGACTAGCAAAACCATTCATCAACAAGAAAGCGTCCCAACAATTGCCACTCAACTTCAACTAATGAACCACAATAATTTTAATTAAACAGTGGTGGAAGAGGCTGGAGTCGGATTTCTCCCTTTTGAAACATTTAGCCATTTTATATAAACTCCGTAGGAGGAAATGTGGCATATTTAAGGGAAAATCTATGAAACTCATGAGCAACCGTAGGTGGTATAGGAAAACTAGACCATATCTACCCTCGCATGTAACAAACTTCTTAATAATAGCCAATAAATCATGCCATCTAGATTTCAGAGCTGTAACGAGCATACCTTTGTCACAACTGTTAATCTTCCTCGAGGTAAACAGTAGTGGCCATGGTACTTCGTCAACCTTCGAATTTTTAAACCATCTTTTCCCCTTGGCTGGTAGACCAGTGGCTGAGCTAAGGAAATCCTCGTTCACTTTGAGCTGGACGTCCCCAATTTTGGCTCTACACCCATCGAATGTAAGTGAGAATTGTTGAGCAACTGCCAGGTTGAAACCATCGAACTTCTCAATAAAAACCAACCAACCATTCCTTTCTAGGTCCTCTCAGGCATTATCAAACAACAACAAAGTTTGGACATTGTTGGGCTCGATTCACACTATAGGAGCGATAGCTAATAGAAAAAAATCAACAGGGTAATTGGCGATAGGGTTTGACAGGGTAGACACAAAACCATTTTTCCCAAATCTTCCCCAAAACAAGCAAAGGCAACCCGAAATGCAAGACAAAGCGTTAATTCTTATGCGTACGAGGGTGGTGGAGTAAATTGGGACCATGCAAGAATATCATGTTGAGTTGTACAATCGACGGCGCATTGGTAAAATGTTACATTCAAATCACAATAGTGCATATCAAAAAGAATTTTAAACATGTCAAATGAACCATGATTTGACCCAAAAATTAATGTGTTCAATCAAACCATTGCGTCGAAGTTTATGTAAATTGACACCATATTAACAATAGTCAAATGCATAAATATTGGGTGTTTTTGATAAATATGTGACCAGTGGTGTGTTTGAATTCAAAGAGTTATGACCACGTAAAAAAATAGGTTCATAACAATCCAAAAGATCATTTTAATGCAATCAACATGAATTCCAACTGTGGGTTTTCATGCTTGTAGTCGTGAAAATGAAAACGAAAAGCAGGTATGCAAAAGCGAAAGATAATGGCGTCATTTTTTTAAAAAGTTGCAACGAGTATTGAGGGTTCAAAACCCTTGTGTAGGTAGCTTGTAAGGAAAAAGATAGGAATTAATATGGTTGCCAACACATTCATATATAAAGTCTTAGATAATTTAGAAGGGAAAAAATATTTTTATTTTCTTGAGGGATTTATTGGTTACAACCAAATACAAATCACTCATGAAGATCAATATAATACTACATTTACATTTCTATGGGAAATATACGGTATATGCTTGTAAGGTATTTCCTTGTGGGTTATGGAATGCTCCTACTATGTTTCAAAGAGTTGTTTCAGGTATTTCATTTGACTTAATCCATTTTTGTGTTAAGATTTATATGGTTGATTTCATTGTTTAAGGCAACTTATTTGAAGAATCACTCGAAAATATTGAAAATGTATTAATTAGATGTCAGGAAACAAATATTTCATTAAGTAATGAAAATTTTCATATGCTACTTACTAAAGAAATTGTTCTTGTCCATATGATATCTTGTGTAGGAATCAAGGTTGACCTAAAAATGATTGAATTTATTTCTAAATTACTTGTTCCAAAGACTCAAAAGGATCTACAAATATTTTTAATACATGTAGGCTATTATAGGCATTTTATTGAAAATTTTACAAAAATAGTCTCACCTTTGTTTACATTGCTTACAAAAGACAATTTTTATTTTTAGACTAATCAATGTTAGAATGCTTTTGAATCTCTTAAGGAAAATATTTATATAGCACTAGTTTTACGAGGATGAAATTGGTCTCTTCTCTTTCATATATCAATCTATGCTTCAAATACATCCATCGAAGTTGTTTTGGGACAAAACGAAGATAAAAAATCCTACGCCATTACTTTGTTAGAAAAACTTTAACTCATGTTGAACTGAATTACACTATAACGGAAAAATATTTTCTTGTGATTGTGTAAGCTATCAATAAATTTAGACATTGCATTATTGTTTGACCATTTTAACAACATGGTAAACATCATAGCCAATAGTGTAATGTATAAATTTATTGATAGTATGCACAACTGCAAGAAACTCTTTTTATGTTAGAGTGTAATTATATTTACACCATCTTTTATTGCTAACTAGTCCTTTTTCCTACCCTTTCCTTCATCTCTTTGGCCAAGACAACCTTGTTTGACCATTTTTTCATGTTTCGAGCAAGGTATATCTAATTAGGAGAAATTGAGGTAGAAATATTGTCTTTGTTAATGTTTTTCTAATTATTGATAGCCTAAGTAACATTAAAATAGTATTCATAAACCATTGGATGTTGTTTGTTACAAGATGTTTAATAACATGTATGTTGTACCCCTATGCCAAGCCCTAATTGTAAATGTGCATAGAGGCTGGTGAGCCAAGATATTTTGGGCCATAGAACCTTTGTATATATGTTTTGAGGCCAGAGTTCCTATGTGGTTACTAGGCTAGAGAGTCCATATTCTAAAAGGCCAGTGAGCCTATTGTTGTAATATGTAATCACACTTGGATTATTAATAAAAATACATCACTCTTGCATACCAACTAGACAAAAGAGTATGGGGAATAGAATTCCACTAGAAGGGAAAAGAGGGCTAAGATTATAGGAAGAAGGGATAAGCCAAGGGGGATTAATCCCAAAGAAATATTGTATTAATATTTCATAAAGTTCAAGTTATATGACATTTTATCCTAAGTTCCTAAGAATGGGGAATGTATCACTAGGTGGAGGAAAGTGGGGACAAGGTAGTTCCTAGAATGAAAAGTGTCAAGTTGGGAACATGAAAATATAAAGTTGGGAAATACTATATTTTCCATAATTCTTACCCTCATTCTCTCATTCACTCTTTCCATACATACCTTCCTTCCATCATCACCCATACATGTACTTGGGAGCTACAGAGTTGATGTTAACCACTAAACCATAGGTAATTTGAGTGGAAGAAGTAGGTTGTTAGGCATGTGTGTATGCTAAATAAGTATGATTTCATGCATGTGTGTATGTTGAAGAAGAATATTTTCAGGCCTATGTGCATTCTAAGGAAGTGGGTTGTTAGGCATGTGAGAATTCTCCCTTGGAAAGAGAAATGTTGGGAATTGGTTTTCCTTGTGCACTCAGAAATAACTATAGAGCTATGAGATTTTATGTCTGGAATGTTGTTGAATCGATAGAAGGGAAGTGGGGAAGCTAGAGAGCTATTTATCAGATAAGGGGAACACTACTTGGGGTCAGACATGTTGTGGGAAATGAGAGGTTGTAGGCTAGTTGTAGCAGTTAGAACCATGAATTGAGTTTTATTGTGTTTCTTAGAGCTTAGTTTGGCATAGGAATCATTCGCTAGTGGATTTTATAGCCTCATATTAAGGGTGAACTACTGCTAAGATTTTATGAGAAATATATTCAATGGCTAGGAGGAACATCTGAGATCTGTGCGTAATTGGAAATTTACCAGTAAAACATAAGTGTATTTTTATATGTTTTCATGCTATTCTTTGTGTATGTATATATATGTTTGTGTGTGTGTGTGTGTTAATTCTTTATGCTTGAAATGTATATGTTTATGCATGAATTTTTATTCTCCTTGTATTTCATACTTAAATTCATATGCAGGGTATATTGTTAATTAAAAATGGTATCAGATAAGAGATTTTTTTTTTTGTGGCATGGCCCAGCTTGGGGTCGGGGATGCTACATCGTGGTATCAAAGATTTTTTTGGGGTTTTTTTGGTAATAGGGTATGTTACATTGTGGTATCAAAGCCACAAGTTTAATACTAACCCTACATGAGCCATTGGACAACACGCAAAAGTTGAGATTGCATAAATTAAATTTTCAGAGGATGTCTACAACATGTTTGTTAAAAGTTCTCTTGTCAATTTGGGAGAAATTCATGAGAAATTTGAAGCCTAGGAGGTAAAATGTCTTGGGAATTTTTGAACTGTAATTGAACCAAATTTCATATTTGCAGAGCACCCATGGAGAAATTAGGGAAATCCCCAATTTGTGCAGTGAAATTTTTGAAAAATTTGACGGGGAAGGGTCGAATTTATTGTGCAAAGGTATAATTGACATTCATAGGATGAAATGGGACATATGAAGCCAATTAGAACTTCAATGGAATCCTGGGGAAATAATTTTGAATTTTGGTTGTTTTCAAAAAATTTGAAATTTGGAAAAAATGGGAAAAGTTGAGTATTTTTCCATACATGATGTCAGCATGACATGGAGATGAAGTGGAGGTGAAATTATGGTGACGTGGTAGAGGTAACATGGAATGTTATGGTGGTAGGTCCACTACGTTAGTTACATAGTGCCAGTAGGTGGCATGGTGGCAGGTGATGTGGGAGCTATGTGCGTAGGGTGGTTTAACCGATACCATAAACCATTGTCGCATGGGGGAAAAGAGGTTTTGGATTTCGTCCCTTGTACCATGTGAAATAATTCAGAGTCTTCCATGTATCATAAAGAAACCATTGTTTCAAACCAAATGGATATTAAACACTGTGCACTTTTGGGATGCGACATGGCCTTTCTTCCACCATTCTTGCTTGATGTCAACCATTAGATTTGGGAGACATGCGAGTTCGTGTGTGCTAAGGTAAAGGTGTGGAATGGGACCCACCCATTTCCAATAATAATGAATATTTTCCACGTGGAAGTTTGATAGACAAAGTGGGACTCTTTTCCCATCAGAGTTAGAGATATTTTATATGGGCAGGTGGGGCCATGATGTATGAATATTTTATTGAAATTTAAGGCCCATATAAAGGAAAAAAAGATAAAGGAGAGAAGAAAGAAGAGAGAGAAGGCTGACAATGTAGGGCTAGGTATTCCATGAGGCTGACATAGTATCATTTCAGGGTGCCAAGTGGACCTAGAACACCATATAAGTCACCCAATCAACATATATCAATCATTGTTCTTAAACTTATAGATCATTTTTGAAGGTCTAAATAGTTTTTTTAGAGATTCTAATTTTTTAGACTGTAAGTGTCATAAGAACCACATAGATTATTTACAGCTTAAATGAAATATTTCTAGGATATCATTTCAATGACATAAATGGTTCACTAAATAGAGCTTGTATGAAGAAGTTACAGGCCAAATGGTGCAAGGTAAAAATGAGGCATGGTTGAATTCTAGAGGGAATAAATTCTTTCTCATAAGTTAGATTGAGGCACAATAGTATATGGAAATATATTGAGACATATAAGACATATATGTATTTATACTAAGAATATGGGTGCCTAAAAGTGCACGGGACAAGAGAAACGAATCTTGTAGCATTCAATACTAAAAGGGGGAAATAACGAAGATTTCAGTAGGATGTAACTAGCATCCTAGATCTTGGATGGAGGTTAAAATTGGTAATATTGTTTAAAATGGGGCCATGAATAAACCCAATTGATATTTTTTCCAACTCCCATAGGATCAATTGCAAAGATGCATAGACATAGCCAAAATTACACCTGGTTGGAAGAGTGTGAAAAAGGAGTAAATGGGTAATGATCAAATGGCTATAACTTGTTGTGCAGGACTCAAAATTGAGAAAAAATATAGTCATTGGAAAGGTCTTGGGTAGAGGAATCCATATATGCACCGAAAAATGTTAATTGAGTAGTCAAATTCACAAGAAATTAGAAAGAAGAGTTCTGGTGCACTTAAAGCGTCAAAATTGTGGATAATTTTTATAGATTTGTTAAATTATTATTCTAAAAAATCCTATTGCATGCACATTTTATAGATTTAAGGGCATAAATATAACATAATAGGATCAAAAAAGATACCAAAGGCATGGAATATGCTCAAAGAACCTACATTCATGAAGATGAAGTTAGGGGGTTGTATGTGAGCATGGGTAATGCAGGGACATAACCAAATGGGCATGGAGAAGGAAAAGAAGAAAGTATTATTTTGGTAGATACAATAAATAGTATGAAAAGATATGTTTAGAGTTATAAATTTGTTGATGAGAGGGTTATGAAATATAAGGAGCAACAGGATGGCTTCAACATCAAGTTGTTGCAGATCTTAGAAAAAATAGAAAAGAAAATGGATAAGGAGACATAATCAAGCCAGTAAAGGTGTCATAGATATCATGCCAAAAGGAAATAATATAGAAGTGATGGTAAACATCATCATCACTCACCAAGGCATTCAGTTAGAAAAGAACACAAAATTCCAAGATTATCTCCTATTAGGAAGCATAAGAGAATGTCTGGAGTGGATGAGTTGTAAGGAGAAATGAATAAGATCAAACTTCCTAACTTTGATGGTGAGCATAAGAAATATGATGATGAAGAGACTTAGTTATTGGGAATGAGGAAGTATTTTGAGTTGCACAATTAATCCTCACAAGCAGAAGGAATAATCATCATTTATTAGCTAAAGGGAAAATAATCAATGTGGGAGGACTAGTTAGTTAAAGTACAACACATTGATGAGAAGAATATCACTTGGAGGAAGTTTAATAAGTATTTTCATAAGAAATACTTGTCCAATAATTATTATTATAGGAAGATGAAAGAATTATTTGAACTCAAGATTGGCAGCATGACCATGAATGGATATGAAAGAAGAGTTTAAGAACTATTGAAGTATGTTGACTTCATCAAGGATGAACATGTCAAAATTCAAAGGTTCCTGAGTGGGTTGTCATCAATATTCAGTGACAAGATACAATATGATGATCCCAAGACATCAGATGAAGCAATAAGGAGATCCAAGTGCCTCTATGATCAACATAGAGGAAGATCAACTTTCCAAAATAATTGTGAAGATAAGAAGAAATATAATGTGGAGAAAACAAAGAAGGGGAATAAGCCACCATTCTTCAGAAATAATTGTCAGGTACAACCAGCTCCAAATGAGCCTAGAATGATAGAAAATCTAGGAAAAAGACCAAAGTAGTAGCCTATTAAATGTTGTGGTTGTGAGGGAGATCATATGTACACATATTTCCCTCGAAGAGGTGAAAAGGTGAGGATTGTTCTCAATGTAAAATAGGATGATATAGTTGACGAGATGGGCAGAAGCATGCCAAGGATATATGAAACATTGGAAAACAATCAAGTTGAATTTCAATCTCATATGATTGAAGTGGAATGTAATATCAATGGTCAACCTATTGTTATTTTAATTGATTAAGGAGCCAGTCATAGTTATATAGATCCTAAGTTGGTGGAAATATTTCATTTGCAAAGAAGAAAACTTGGGAAATATTGGCTGGTTCAATTAGCTACATGAGATAAAAGAAGAATTAATGAGATGGTTAAGGAATTTCCAATGGACATGAATGGACTCAGTACAAAGTAATATTTGAATATCATACCTTTGGGTTCATATGACTACCTAATTGGTATGGATTTTTTGGATAAGCATCATGTTGTCTTGGATTGATATAACAAGGCCTTTACTTGTTTGGATGAAGAAGATAACTTGAGAATAATTCAAGGTATTCCAAAGGCAATATCTATTAGAGATATTTCATCCTTGGAGTTGAAAAGAAGCTTTAGGAAATGGTGCCAAATATTTGCAACACATACAGAAAAGGAAACTAAGGATAAATTCCCAAGCAGTGAATAATATGTTGTCCTAAAAGAGTTTGAATATGTATTTAGAGAAATACTAAGGTTGCCACCCAAGAGAGATGTTGATTTCTCTATTACTTTGATTTCTGGAGCAGTCCTAGTGTCAAAGACTCCTTATAGGATGAGTACATAAGAGATGAAGGAGTTACAAATGTAGCTTGAATATATTTTGAAGAAGGGGTATTTATTCCCAAGTGTGTCACATTGAGGTGCCCCAATGTTATTTGTGAAGAAGAGGGATGGTAACATGAGGTTAGGCATTGATTTCAGATAGCTGAATAAGGTGACTACGAAGAACAAGTATCATTTTTCAAGGATAGATGATATTGTTTATCAGCTGAAGGATGCAAGAATATTCTCTAAGAATGACCTCAGGTTAGGTTATCATCAGGTGAGGATTAAAGAATAATATATCAGCAAGACAACATTTAGGACAAGGTATGGCCATTATGAGTTTACAGTGGCGCCATTTGGGTTATCAAATGCACCAGTTGACTTCATGTGTTTGATGAATGGTATTTTCATAAATTACTTGGATAAGTTTGTCATTGTATTCTTGGATGACATACCTATATACTCTAAGTCTAAAGAAGAGCATGAGCAACAATTAAGAATGGTGCTACAATTTTTGAGAGAGCATCAGTTGTATGAAAATTTGAGCTAGTGCTCATTTTATCAGAGTCAAATATATTATTTGGGCCACATCATTTCAAAGGAAGGGATTGCAGTTGACCCTAAGAAGATAAAATCCATCGAATATTAGCTAGCACCAAAGAATGTCTTAGAGGTGAGATCCTTCATGGGACTAGTAGGTTATTATAGAAGGTTTATAGAAGGATTTTCAAGAATTTCACATCCAATCACTTCTTTTCAAAAGAAGGGTGTGAAGTTTGAGTGGACTTATGAATGTGAAGAAATATTTAAATGCTTAAAGTGTGTATTGACAAGTGCACCAATATTGAAAATTGTTTATCCCAATGAATGTTTCATTGTGTGCATGAATACATGCAAAGAAGGGCTTGGAGGAGTCCTTAGTCAAAATGGGTATGTGATATGCTATGAGTAAATAAAGTTGAAATAACACAAGAGACATTGTTAGTGCTAGAAGTTGCTCCTAGACTGCTATAGGTCAAGCCTAGCACATCTTAGTTATTGCAATAGTTTTTGTAGATGGAAATTAGATTATGTTTTGGTTTGATGGATCAATGAGACTGAATGAGGAAGGAAGAGGGAAATAAACTAATCTTTAGATTAGAGATTTACCATTGGGCATGGAGTCAAGTAAACACCCTATTAGATTGAAGGCCAGTGAACTGCATATCAGACAAAATACTTATATGATGGTGGATGGAAGAATGGATAATGTGACAAATAGTATAACATCCACCAAACAAATATTCTCTCTGCAAAATGGATTTGACATGCACTTGAACAAAAAACACAAACAACAGCCAGATCACAACAAATCTTGCTGCTCAAGAATCTATTGTTTATGAACAATCATTGATTCTCAATGTTTGTAACTCATTCAAGAAAGAGGAAAAGAAGAATGGAAAATGAAAAGGTCACAATCTGATAGCACAATTCATAGGGATGTTCAATGTCAGGAATGAATACCTAATAAAACTACCCATAGGTGTACAATGATTCATACACAGGGCTCTGCCTCACGGGTCTTCCCCCTCTCAGGCCTCCCCTTTCAAGTTATAATATCATGATATATATATATATATATATATATATATATATCAAATCCTCTCAGATAAAAATAGTTACAAATTTATAGGAAGAAATCTTCTAAAAATAAAGATAGCTTAAAAGGCCTCGACACTTGAGAGAATAGGTGTTGAATTGTTGGATGCTTGATGTATGATTGTTGTCCACTAAATATTCATTTGACTGCAACATAATATGGAACTATCCCTTTGACTTCTTGACTGTCTTCCAGGTATCCCTGAAAATATGTCCTTCAATCTTGAATAGTTCACATACCCTGCCATTTGTCTTGAATAATTTCAAGCTACCAGTTGTGCTTAATCAATAAATATTTTGCCACATAAAATGTGAATCTCGATGATTTACTGATGCTCCAATTTAATACTTTATTGTCTTTCTCTAGGGATATCGAATCAATCTGCTTCCTTATTGGCAAAATGATAGGTAAAGCAGATTTCCAACCTCCTTACTGATGTTCTCTACAAGAAGTGCATGTGTAGGATTACATGCATTTTGGATGCTGTAATTTACAATACTGATGCAAGTAAGACTCTAGCAATCGCATGAGTATCATTGTTACTAAAGTACTTGTCTATTTGTGTAAGGCCAGCATCGATCTCCCAAAAAAGACTGAAACTAAAACCTACAACAACATTTTCCACCTGATCGAAGAGCATCCCTTATACATAGAACTAATGTCCAACTTGTAATTCATTCGAAAACATGGTGTGTCCTCAGCATACTTTGTTTCAGTATCCACCTGAAGCCTAGCTAAATGTTGCATAATGGGGAGACCATTTTCGTTCCAACCTCTGTTACAATATACATGTTATTACATAGGTTCATTGAAACATATAAACTGCTCATTTCTTGTTTCAGAGAACCTTTGTTCAAAACAGACATTTCTGGCAAAATCGATCAAAGCATTTGAACTAGGTTGTGAACTGAAAGAAATTGCTGATCTACATTGTCTCATTACTTGAGTTTCTTGAACAGTATTGTTATCCATTTTAACTTTCTTTCCCTTTGAATATTCAAGGCTATTATCCATTTTAGATTTCCTAGTGTTTGATAATACATTTTCTGTTTCCTTTTGGTTCTAGCTCTCTCCATGCAGAATTAAAAAACTTTCCAATTCTTGGCATATTTATAAACTCGTGGAATCATTCTTGGGCACACATGGCACAAATTGCATAGAGCATACCCAATCTCGTATGTGAGAAAACTTATTTGAAAAGGAGCATTTATAAACCCATGAAATTTTGGAATCATAGCATCTTGATGACCTGTTAGATTGGGAAAATATAGAATTGTAACTCATCAATTAGTGTGCCTGTTTCTTGTGCATCATAGAAAGGTTTATCGGGAGAAGATGCGCCCTTCTCAAGTAGAAATATCCTCACCAGAGAAGAGGAATTATTGAGGGTTAACTCATGGCCAACTCATTCTCATCAAAACCTCAAGGAAAGAAGTCACTCCTATCACAACAAAAAGTCTTTGATCCAGATCTATGTATGATGAGAGAAAGATGCTAACAAATTGACCATAAATGGCACCAATTAAGATGAGTTGTGGCAAGAGGATGCCATCCTTGTGGGCTCCTTCTTCATATGACTTTGACTTAGTGTTCGAGCGCTTTGTGTTGGGTTGTGTCAACATCTAACTGAATTTTTTATTTGACTCATGGCCTGGATCATGACTTGGCTTCAAGGATTAGGCCTGAGGGTTAACTCATGGCTGACTCATATACTAAGAGAACGCAACACATGTTTATATATTGCTTGCTAGTAGTCTTGACGTATATAGCATAAGGGTGCCTTCTCCTCCTCGTGGCTTGGTCTGATGCTTTTGCACTGGCTTTGTCTTGACTTATGTGTTGTGTGTTGATTACAGGTGCATGGCTTCGAGGACTGGGCTCAACGATTTTTCTAATAATGATATGTGTTTTGTAGCTTTGCAGGTCACATGGTACTGGAGCATTGGAGCGGGAGCTAGCCTTCGGGCTAGATTTGTTTTAAAATATAAAAACAAACGTTTTCTCATATATATGTGCCACCAATATTTGCTCGCTATGTGAAACTATAAACTTTGACATATGGCTTAACTTGGAAAACAAGCTGTGGATTTTCCTCCATGTTGCATTGCTGACTAATAATTCTAGGATTTTAGGAAGTTAGATGATATTTTATGATGGCACTGCAAGAAAGTCACTATTCCAGTAGCATATATGTCATAACCAAAAATCCAAAATTGTAAATTGTAAATTGAGTGCTAACACTGGCTCCTTCTGGGGATGATTCTCTCCTTGCGAGGCATCAAGAACAAGGAGACCACTATGCCTTTTCCTCTGTGCATCCGTGCAATACAACCTGCAAACTTTTGTCTCTACAAATATTCACATTCTTCTATGTTGTGCCTAGTCCATTAGGCTAGTGGAGTCAATCAATAGCATTTCAAATCAAGCCCAAACTTCTACAACTTATTCAAACCCTAACAGAATGTTGAAAACAAACTTTCTGCTACAAACTAACAGACTGAAAAGAATCTCATACTTGATAGCAATCTTATTCTTCTATCTATTCCTACTTCTAACCAGTAAAAATTGGCTCATCATGTGACATCATGCTTCCAATGAAGCCATGATAACATCCAACTAATTGAAAAAAATTATTGTATAAAAATAAAAAAATGCAAGAGCCCATGGAATACATGAATGCAGTTAGAAAGGATAGAAGAACCAACCTTATTTTGATAAAAACAATCTGACACTTGAACTGCTCAAAGATTCCATATAATCAGCAAACAGATCAATGAAGATATGAAGAAAAACCTCTTGTTGTTATTTCAACTAAAAGGAAGAAGGTCATTTCATATCCTCTTCTTGATAATGGCTGCCATCTCCAGTTGTTTGAAAATATGAACATGACTGTGGACTGATTTGTTGGCTAATGATCAGTTGTTTAATATTGTCTACAGATTTAGGTTCAAGCATGGTAAATGAAGGATTTCTAATTTGCAGAGATGGTTGCTCAACCACTGGTGATGAAAGTAGGATCAACTGTTCTTACAGTACTTCAATGTTTCCATCATATTGTTGTTCAATAGGATCTGAAATGAAACGTATGGGAAGAGTAGAATTTTCCACAAATTTTGTCTTCTCTGCTTCAACATATTCCAAAACTTTAGAGAAAAGGGAAACAACTTGATATCGGTCTTCACAAGGCTCATCATACTCATCATACGAGACACAATCTATTTTCTGATGAATATCATATTTGAACTTTTCACAACATCCTTCAAGAAGTATATCAGAAGAATAATACCTCTTGTAATACTTATGGAAGGTTCCATGAAATTCCTGCAAAGAAGATATGCTAGCAATAGAAAGTGACTGATACCATCTCCAAGAATCACCATATAATGAGTATACAAACATATTCATAAGAACATATTCATGACATATATTCAACCGATCTATGCACTGATGAAAATCTATGAGATGTTGGGAAGGATTATCCCTTTCATTTCCATGGAATATAGGAAGAAAGTCTGCACATTCTAAGAAGGAAAGAACGTGATTAGGAAAACCAGAAATAGCTGAAAAATTGATAGGTGCAAACCTCCGATCCAAGATAGCCTCCATGGCCATGGTTGTCCCGTATCAGTGAATTTGCCAAAAGGTTCTTCTTTCATGGAGTGGAGTCTCCAGGTAAATAAAGCAGTCCTAAATATGTGACCAGCCCTTGTTCACCATCAAATTTTGGCTTTGATCAATGTCATTCTCCCAGGGAAGATATCTTCCTTGCTTCATCCCCAAAAACAATGCCAAAAGATGTTAGTGTTAGAAGTTGCTCCTAGACTGCTATAGGTGTTATCACTGAAATTTCGTCCGCACAGGGCGACAAGAACTCAACATCATCAACACAGAAAAACAATCATCCATGGCACAAGGATTAACTCCACAACACATCAAAAGGGCC
>JZKD02S1613691.1:30432-41849 GCA_000966675.3 Picea glauca
AAATTCATTTATTACTTATGTTATGTCTGCGTTATCTTGTACTTAGTTGCGAAAGTAAAATAAACCATTCATAAAAGTACAAACGAAACGTATGTGCGGGAACCCAAATCAGCCTAATACCCAAAAGGCATCTTAACACAAAATCGAAAAACTGTGTGCCTAGCTAAACCCTCGTGCCACCTGAACAAAATTTACTTAAGGATCTTTTGCTAAGTATAAGTTGTGAAAGTCATACAACTATTCAACAAGATGCCTCTGTGCATCCTTCCTTCATCATCATAGAATGAACCACCTCAAACTTCATCTCTGTGATACTTGCATTTTTGTCTTTGTGCTTCTATCCCCTTGCTTGGTTCAAAATTTTCCTTCTTTCCACAACTTGGAGCGACCCTCCCTTCCTTGCCACAATTCGATTTTAATTAACAACTTCCTTGAGAAAGACTTTCCCAAATTTGCGAAGGTTCCTCCGCAAGGCAGCCCAAGTTACCCTCAAGGGTCTACTTGGCTCCTTGGGGATATCTCGTCCCCTCCTTGGTCGCTGCCACAAACTCCTCAACCTGTGATTCTGAATAAGTGTCTCCCAATTCCTTTCCTTAGCCGAGTTCCCAAATTCCTAGCTCGCACTTCGTTAAATAGGCACGCACCCTTTCCTTGTGACGTGATTTTTCCAACTTACACATCCCTTCGATTGTAATCCAACATGCACTCTTTGTTATTTGTCCACTTTCATGGGTTTAGCTGAGTATTCAAGTGGTGCTCTCATCTTCCAAGCGTGCCCCTTCATATTTTGTTGCGAAAGTAAAATAAACCATTCATAAAAGTAGAAACGAAACATATGTGCGGGCGACCAAACTGACCTAATACCCAAAATTCATCTTAACACAAAATTGAAAAACAGTGTGCCGAGTTAAAACCTCGTGCCACATGAAGAAATTTTACATGAGGATCTTTCGCTAAGTAGAAGTTGATAAAGTCATACAACTATTCAACAAGTTGCCTCTGTGCATCCTTCCTTCATCATTGCAGAATGAACCACCTCAGACTTCATCTCTGCGATCCCTACGTTTATGTCTTTATGCGTCTTTCCCCTTGCTTGGTTCAAACTTTTCCTTCTTGCCACAACTTGGAGTGACCCTCCCTTCCTTGCCACAGTTCGATTTTCCTTAACAATTTCCTTGATAAATACTTGTCGAGGTTTGAGAAGGCTCCTCCCCAAGACAACCCAAGTTACCCTCAAGGGTCTACTTGTCTCCTTGGGGAGAGCTTGTCCCCTCCTTGGTCACTGCCATAGACGCCTCAAACTGCGATTTTGAAGAAGTGTCTCCCAACTCCTTTCCTTATCCGAGTTCCCAAATTCCCATCTCACACTTCGTTAAATAGTCATGCACCCTTTCCTTGTCACACGATTCTTTCAACCGACACATCCCTTGGATCGCAATCCAATGTGCACTCTTGGTTATTTGTCCACTTTCGTCGGTTTAGCTGAATATTCAATGAGCACGCTCATATTCCAAGGGCACGCTCTTCCCCAACTGACATAAACCTTCGATTAAACACTCACAACTTATTCCTTCATCTGTTTTCTTGCTCAACTGCATCGCAAGACGTCTGTCACACGTTTTAGGCGTTCATCTTTGTTGTTTCGACCTATCTCACCGATGGGGCGCCCAAATATCCCATGGGTGCCCATCCTTAGTTTCTCATTCGTAAATCCATCTCTTGTTTGTTTCGTTGGGTGTGCATGCCTTTGTCACACCCAACTTCACCAAACATTCATTTCTTCGGTGGAGAGTCCATGTCTTCGTGAGGCGCCCACCCAACCAGCTCTTCGGTCAATTCACCAAACTTTGTCGCAAGTCCATATTGGTGAATTATTACTTGGAACAACGTCATGTTCCCAACTAACCCTACTTCACTCATGAAATAACCAAACGTTTGTTGACTCGTTCGAATCTCAAGTCTTAGCTCATGGAGGGATCCCACACACTCCAATCTAAGCCTGGGTTATGAAAATATCTTTTCCTTAGGGATTACCACTAACATAATGTACCATATGGGGTACTGATAGTACATTAAAATTTATATTATTCATTTAAAATAGGTGCAATCAATCATTCAACTGGTTTATATTGTTCATTTAAAATTAAGACCCTATGGCAATAAAATAGGCACAACCACTCATTCAATCATTTATAAATTCTTACTTGTCTTATTGCATGAAACCCTAAGAAGCATGCATGTTAGACCTAGTGGTAATAAAGTAGGCACAGTTAGTCATTCAACCCATTTATAAATTCCTATCTGTCTTATTGCATGAAACCTAAGATGCATATTAGATGAATGTTTAATCATGGCACATGGTAGGACCATATATGACATCTTAAGCTTGAAACTATTCCCTCTTGTAGAAAAACAATTTAGTTGGTAAATCGTAATTCATAGACAATAAAATTATCTCAATCGTTTATTTGTTGATTTATTATAGTTGCGGAAACATTCAACATTTTCATAAAACCAATCCGCTCTTATTTCCCAGACAATTTAAAGGAATGGATCGGATCTGACACCCTTCTCTCTTTCGAGGTTGGCATGGAGGGTTTATCGGGAGAGCCATAGATTATAGATTTCATTCATGGGATTGATAAATAATTTGCTCTACAAAATCTCATTGTATAAGAGATCAGTCACCATTATCATTCGTTAATGGATAACTATATTCCATCTCATGGATCCAAAAGGTTGTTTGGAGATTTCATCAACCGTGAGGAATTTATAAGGGAACAAGAGAAAACAAAAATGGTCAATCCTTCAATTTTTCTTATGAAATTTTGAATATTTGATTAATTTATATGCTAAGTTATGGCCTGGATTTTTGCTAAGTTTTTCTAGCCATTGACTTGATCATCCAAATTGGGTGTGACTGTGGAGATACTACCTGAGTTATGGGACCCTCATATGATCGATTCAAATTTCACTTCGTTAATTCGTGCAGGTTATGTTAGTAAAAATCTATGTGAGTCCTAATTCAATATTTTCACTTTATATGAATGCTCAATTTTTCCTCCACATATAATACAGGTTGTTTTTTCACATGTTGTATTAGTTAAGGCATGGCCTTTTATTAATTCAAAAATTCACATGTTGTATGAGTTAATCCATGTGCATATATAGAAGCACTTCTGTAAATGCACATATTATATGGAAGTTCTTCCATATATGCGCATTTACAAAAGCACTTCCATAAATCCACACATTATACAGAAGTGTTTCCATAAATATGTATTTACGGGAATTGCTTCCATAAATGCACATAATATATGGAAGCGCTTACATGAATTCTTTTTGTAAATGCATATATACGAAAGTGCTTCTATATATGCACATTTATGAAATACCTTCTGTAAAATATGTGATTTATGGAAAGTACTTATGTAAATGTGCATATATGCAATGACTTTCGAATATGCACATATACATAAAGAGATTCCATAAATTCGCATATACGGAATTGTTTATGTATATGCACATATACGACTACATAAAGAACTTTCATAAATGCATTTATAGAAGCACTTCTATATATGCATATTTATGGAAAGCACTTCTGTAAATGCACATATACGGAAACTCTTTTGTATATGCACATATACGAAAGCACTTTTGTATATGCACATATACAAAAGCACTTTTGTATATGTGCATTTATAGAAGTGCTTTTCATATATGCGTAGATACAAAATCGCTTCCATCAATGTGCATATTATACTAAAACACTTCTGTAAATGCGCATATACGGATGTACTTTTGTAATTGCACATTTACGGAAGCACTTTCTATATATGTGCATATTCGAAATCCCTTCCCTATATGTACATTTATAAAAGTGTTTCCATATAATATGTGCATATCCGGAAGCACTTCCATATCTGTGAATTTATGGAAGCGCTTCCATATGCACATTTATGAAAGTGATTCCATATGATATGCACAATTACGAAAGAGATTTCTCAAATGTGCATTTACGAAAGTGCTTTTATACAATATGCGCATTTACGAAAGCGCTTCAGTAAATGCGCATATATGGAAGTTCTTCTGTATAATATGTACATTTAGGGAAGTGATTTCATATGTGCACATTTATAGAAGCGCTTCCATAAATTAGTATATATGTAAAGTGCTTTTGTATATGCGCATTTACAGAAGCTATTTCTATAATTCACATATAGGGAAACACTTTCATATATGCACATATACAGAAAGCACTTTGTAAATCTGCATTTATGGAAGAGCATCTGTATATGCACATTTATAGAAGTGCTTTTGTACATGCACATTATGTAAATGCACTTCCATATATGTGTATTTATAGAAGGCGCTTATGTATATGCGTATATACACAAATGATTATGTATATGCACATATACAAAAGATGCTTCCATAAATGCATCTATCCGCAAACCCAAAATAGCGCCATCCGCAAACCCAAAATAGATGGGAAATGATGATTTATTCTATTCACAATTGGGATTTTGTGGAGATAGAAGGCATGTAGTATTCACATTTATTCATGACAATAAATTCCACTATCTTTGGGATTTAGTGCTAATGAAATACATTTAGTGTTATCTCTAGAGACATTCGATAAAATTGGAAAGATAAAAGGAATATTAGCATGGCCCCTACACAAGGATGACACATTTGGTAATGATAATAAATTTCATCACCTTTGGAATTTAGTGATCATAAAATGATAGAAGGCGATGACTCTTCTTAGTGATTGATAGGTTTTTTATTTTTTTATTTGAAGCAATATCAATATTAATCTTTCATTTTTGTTAGAGATCTAACCTCCCTGAGGTGATGAATCTTCTCATGTCGTCCATATATGCACATATACGAAAGGTGCATATATGAACGACGCATGTACGGAAGGTGCATATACAAAAGAAATTTACGGTAATCCAAATGCATCTTCCATATATGCGTGCTTCCATATATGCGCATTTAAGGATTTTTTCGTCCATAAATGCGCATATATGGAAGCAGGCCCCAGGAAAAATCACATTGGTAGGATGAAATGGTGTCAGTCTTGTAAAAAAAAACACTATTGTTAGGAGAAAATAAAGGTTTGCAACCTTTTGAAATTAATTGGCATCCAATAAGAACACTTCCATAATGATGTCTTCCATATATGCACACTTTCGTATATGCGCATATATAGAAGCTAGACACTTCCATAATGACGTCTTCTGTATATGCACATATACAGACGACACATATAAATGTGAATTTATGGACAAAAACTTTCTTAAATGCACATATATGGAAGCACACGTATACATAAGCATGCATATACGGAGGCACGCATATACAGAAGACACCATTATGGAAGTGGACAACTTCTATATATGCGTTGTCGATATATGCACATTTACGGAAGTCATCATCCGTATATTCGTCATTCGTATATGCACATATACAAAAGCGTGCATATACCGAAGGTGCATATATTGATGATGCATATATGTGCATTCGTGGAAGTGGCCATCTTCCATATATGCAGATTTATGGAAGCTATCGTCCATATATGCATCATCCGTATATGCACATATACTGAAGCGTGCATATACAAAATAAATTTACGGTAATCCAAATGGATCTTCTGTATATGAGTGCTTCCATATATGCACATTTAAGGAAGTTGTCGTTCATAAATTCACATTTATATGCTCATTTATATGTGTCATCCATATATGCACATATACGGAAGTGTGCATATATGGAAGACACCATTATGGAATTGGCCATCTTCCATATAAGCTTCATTCATATATGCACATTTATTGAAGCCATCTTCCGTATATGCACATATACAGACGACGCATATATGGAAGGTGCATATACGAAAGAAATTTATGGTAATCCAAATGCATATTTTGTATATTCTTTCTTCTAGATATGTGCATTTAAGGAAGTTGTCGTCTACAAATGCACAATTATACGCGAATTTATATGCGTCATTCATATATACGCATATATGGAAGCGCTCATATACGAAATACACTATTATGGAAGTGGCCAGCTTTCGTACATGCGTCGTCCGTATATTCACATTTACGGAAATCGTTGTCATATATGCATCGTCTGTATATGCGCATATACAGAAGCGTGCATATACAAACGATGCATATACGGAAGAAATTTACAGTAATCCAAATGCATCTTCCATATATGCATGCTTCCATATATAATAATATTACCAACTTAATGAGAACTTTGTCGAGTTCTCATTTTATGAAGGGTCACATTTTTTACCTCGTTTTTAAAAATGGTGCTACCGATCGCACCCCCCTTCCCTTTTAGGTGGTATTTTGATATTTTAAATTTTCCGATCCATAATATTTCCACAATATTTTTTTTTCATGCTTATTTTTCAATTTTGTTTTCATGCTTATTTTTCATCTATTTTCAGTTTTTTATATATATATATATATATATATATATATATATATATATATATATATATATATATATATATATATATTCAATGTTGTTTTTAGTCATTTTTCCATATTTCTTTCTATCTTAAAAATATATTTTACTATTTACTTTTTTTATATTAAGAATTTTTATATAATTGTTTCTCTTTAATTAATTTATAGTTACATATTTTTAAAATATATTTGAAAACATAATTTTTAACAAATTGTTTACCTTTACTTCAATACAAAAAAAATAATTGTATTTAAATAACACTATTTTTGAATATTTAACAAAAAATATTATTTTATTTTATTTTTATAAATTAAAAACTAAAAAAACAAAGGAAAAGAAAACAATTGAAATTAATAAAAAATAAATAAAAATTTAAAAACAAATTTATATTAAAAATAAAAAATAAATAAAAACTTAAAAAACTAAAGAGAAAAAAAACAAAAAAAAATTAAAATTGTATTTAAAAACTAAAAAACTAACTAAAAATAAAAATAAAAAAACTAGGAAAAAAAATAAATTTGTGACCAAAGTGTTTATAAAAACATATGTGCGCTTCCAAATATGCGGTTATACAGAAGCGCACATATATGAAATGTGTCATTATGGAAGTGGTTAGCTTCTGTATATGCATTGTTCGTATATGCACATTTACAAAAGTTTCTTTCGTATATGCACATTTGTATATACAAAAGAACACATATACAAAAGATGCACATATATGAAAGAGGCCATTATAAAAGTGGCCAACTTCCATATATGCATAGTCTGTATATGCGCATTTACGGAAGTCGTCGTCCGTATATGCGTCGTTGGTATATGTGCATATATGGAAGCTCACATATACAGAAGAGACCATTATGGAAGTGGCCAGCTTCCGTATATGCATCATTCGTATATGCGCATTTACGGAAGCCGTGGTCCGTATATGCGTCGTCCATATATGCGCATATACAGAAGGTGCATATACAAAAGAAATTTACGGTAATCCAAATGCATCTTCCATATGTGTGTTCTTCTATATATGTGCATTTAAGGAAGTTGTCATCCGTAAATGCACATTTATACGTGCATTTATATGCATCATCCGGATATGCGCATATAAAAAAGATGTCATTATGGAAGTGGTCATCTTCCATATATGCGTAGTCCGTATATGCGCATTTACGAAAGCCGTCGTCCGTATATGCGTCTTCCATGTCGTCCGTATATGTGCATATACGAAAGGTGCATATATGGAAGACGCCATTATGGAAGTGGTCAACTTCCACATATGCGTCGTCTGTATATGCACATATACGAAAGCGCGCATTTACGGAAGGTGCAGATACAAACGACGCATATACAGAAGGTGCATATACAGAAGAAATTTATGGTAATCCAAATGCATCTTCCATATATGTGTGCTTCCATATATGTGCATTTAAGGAAGTTGTCATCTGTAAATGCACATTTGTAGGTGCATTTATATGCGTCGTTCGTATATGTGTATATACAAAAGTGTACATATACGAAAGATGCCATTATGGAAATGGCCAACTTCCATATATGCACATTTACGAAAGTCGTCATCCGTATATGCATCGTATGTATATGCACATATACAGAAGTGCACATATATGGAGGACGCATATATGCGAAGTCCATTTTAGATTCAGTTAGTAGTATATTGTATACAAACAATATTGTAGTAAATGTAGGTCCTATTAAAAACAATATTGTAGTATACAATATACTACTAATTGAATCTAAAATGGACTTCACATATATGCATCGTTCGTATATGCGCATATTGATCTTTAAGTAAGTGAAAACAATAGTGCAAGAAGGTTTTGACTTGAGCATTAACTTCTGCCATTCAACCTAAGTCAAACAAGGCTTCTGCGTGCATTATGCATTAAAACTCCTCCTAGCATTGTTCTTTGCATGTTGTTTTCTCACCGCGTCTCACTGCAGTCTATTTGCATAATTCCTCTATTGATCTTGGGGTCATGAATTGTATTTTGTCGCACACGTGGCCTCCTCCAAATATCTTTTTGTCACACAGTGCAATTCCTCACGCGCGTGAACTTCTTCCAACCACATCTACATCACCCACTACACCTCTTCATGGATCCATGCTTATTCTAGCGACCCTTTTGTCGCCCTATGTACTTCCCACCAGATCCATGCCTCTTCAAGAGACCTTTATGTCGCCCTATGTACTTCCCACCAGATCCATGCCTCTTTAAGAGACATTTAAGTCGCACATTGCATCTCCTTGCATGGTATTTCATCTTCCAGTCCTCTTTGTGCATCATGGAAAAACTACTTTTGCTGACCAAAATAAAATTTAAGAGGGGGATCAGGTTCCTTCCTAATATTTCCATCCGGTGTTTGACCCGAGCCTTCACCATGCTCGAAGTATTCCCCTGTCTTTGCCCCTCCATGTTTTACTACCTGGATGTCAGCCTCCTCATTTTTCTTTATGTTTTTTCACAACTCGACATGAACCATGTTACAGTTGGTCTTCTTGTCCTCCCACTTCTTCAGTAAGTTGAGACAATCCTTGGTTAAATGCTCATAAATATGACAATAGGCATAAAGCATGCATAACTTGGTACAAAATCATGAGAAATAACCATTCTCATCACAATTAAAATATGTGAGGGTCCTACGTCCTCCTTCGCCATATCCATGGCCATGACCACACCCATATCCACCTCGGGGTCCTCCTTGGTATCTACAATTGTCTCGTCCACCACACTCACCGCCTTTTTTATCCTCTTGTACCGATAATGCATCACAAGTGTTGTCTTTCATCAATTGGACGAAGCAGAAGTTGTTGACATCCTGGTCGACAAACTTACAAAACTCACAGAATGGGGTGTGAGTTGTTGCCTGGTATTTCTGCAATGTGGGATAGTATGGTGGCACATGGACCCACTTCCTGCATATTTCACACCATCCAGAGTATGAAGATGGAAATCCTCTTGGTGCGCATGTTGTAACATAAATTATAAGGATGGGGAACTCATCTTGGTGATTCCCCTTGGAATAGCACATGGTACACCAAATGTGCTCACACACGACTTTAGTCTTGGTCATATCTTGGAGCTGTATCATTAGGTTGGTCAATTGTGACTAAACCTGTGCCAACCCAGCTGATCTCTCTATGCCTCTGGGTGTAGCTTCCAAGAACATCACTATCTAAACTGCCTCTTTTTGAGTCGTCATCTTTTTTTGGGTGGGAAAGAATCGGATATGGGGGAGTAACCCTACAATGAACCATTCTCTATTTTGCATGTCCTATATTTGGAACATCAACCTATCCAACAAGATCTTAAACTATTGTTCATAGTCCCTCACATTTTCTCCTTCTTTATGTTCGATCTCCTTAATGTCAGTAATGCATTGGGATTGTGACTTAGCGACCTTGGCTATCTAGTTGGCGTAGTAGCCTTGTATTTCATGTACCACATTAGGGCTTGTTGGTGTTGCATCTGGTTATAAGACCCTAGGTTTGAGGTATCTTTGGCCAACAAAATCATTCAGACACCTGCCCTTTCGACATCACCTACATGCATATATAAAATCTTACCCAAGGTATCTATTGGGACTGCAAGAATCAGGTTTATGCAGTAGTGAGGGAATGGAACGTGACCATTCTATTCATTTTTACTTATTAGTTCTGTGTGCATAAATATGTCTTTATCCTTTGAGAGTTGATTAGAGAGTTCAGGTTCATATTACCATTATATTCATGATTACAACATAACCCATTACTTTACCAATCATAGAAATGGTGCAATTATTATACATAAGACAATTCTAATCTAATAAACATCAAACAGAATCCATGAACAATCACACAAAAGAAAGTTAACACCAGATTTAACATGGTTCACCCAACTATAGTCTACGTCCACAACGATTGGTTCTTTATTATGTGTTTTGTAATTGCTTGAGGCTTGTACACTGAGATTACAAAGATATATCATGGTTATGTTCCTCTTTCCTAGCCTAGATATTTTGCAGTGCAAGCCTCTCTCTTTGCATCATCTCTTAAAATTCTAACATCGATTCTCTCCCTTCTGAGCCTATCCTATCTCCCTTCTTACAAATAAGAGCTCTTGGAAGTTTGGAATAGACTCCACAATACTACTCGAGAATAACCACACGGAGGAACCCATATTCTCTCAACCCATTACATATTTATACATACATTCTAGGGATTAAAAACCTACTTTGTTCATCCCAAAACCCTATTACAATGCATGCCTACTCCAGTTAACCCGTTGTTCGGGTTGTTTTCACTTGATTTTCCATCTACATGTTTCTTTTCCACTCTAAATTCTTATTCTTTCTGCTTTTTCATGCCCTTATGTATTTAGTATGTCGGTATGTCATCTTTCCTTTTCACTTGATTTCTTTTCTACTTTATTATTCTATCTACTTTATTCTCTGTTTTATTCATCTTATTGTGCGTTGTACTTATGGATGCACCTCAACTATGCACTCTCTAGTCTTCCTTCTTCGTCTGCGCACTTCTTCTATATTTAGGATTTTTTCCCAAATTGTATCCCAAAAATTCCTGTCCAATAAACCCACAACACTCACCTAGGACTCGGCCCGAGCCACTTAAGATTGTTTCCTGCTCCTCCATGATTCAATGAACCTTTGGGAAGCTCCCTTAGTTACCTCCACTTCCTTTTGTATTTTTGCCTCTGTTTCTGTGATCTTTGTTGTAAGTTTATCTTTTTCTTCATGGGTTGCTTGTTGCACCTTGCCATGTGCAGTGGCCAATTAACTGATCACCCGCACTACTTCTTCCTACAACGATCCTAAATGTTGTTGAAGGATCTTATGTTGATCCCTCATTTGTTCCACTTCCACGTATGACTTACTATGTGCCAAAATTGTTGTCATACATTTAGTTGGTGGAA
>JZKD02S1613691.1:42729-54014 GCA_000966675.3 Picea glauca
CCATGCATAGTTTAAACACCTAAAGGAAGGAGAGCGCACTTCCTCCTTAAATCAAGGAAATTGTCCCTTGATTTTAGGGATTTAGCCCATTTCTTTAGTAAACTTTGCATGTTTAGCTAATCAGTTAGAAAACTCACACTTTTCAGACTATTGTACTCATGTTAGGTGTGGGTTATCTATTTTATAGGTTTAGGCATGTGCTTTAGCCATTATTACACTGCTTTTAGTGGCAGTTGTCATTATTAGTGACAAGATCAATTCCTCTTTAAATATTGGATTGATCTCATTGTAATTTTGAAGATATGGTGAATACATTCATTCTTGTGGAGTAAATTATTCTCTATCTCTCTCTTCTTTATTTACTTGTAAATTCATTGGATTAGTATTATTTTTCTCATCAAATTCTAGATCTCTCAGGTCTCATAATTTTACATGGTATTAGAGCCGACGGATTGCTAGAAAAAAGACACACCATACTCTTTTGTAGGTATTGAAGATTGAAGAACATGGAAAAGATGGATTATTCATTGACAGTACTTCTCATGACTCGTAACTATTTGGAGTGGAAGACAAAAATTCTGCTTCAACTCAGATGCAGAGGCTTGTACCAAATAGCTATGGCAATGGAAGTAGAGCTTGATTCCATTGATGAGAAAACCATCTTTCTCAATAGAAAAGATATGGCCATAGGATGTATCTGCTTGTCTATTTATCCTGAAATTATACACCGAGCATATGATGTATCACAAGACTCAACTCAAAATGAATTATGGAGAAGATTGGAGCTTTTATTTGGGAATAAGGAAGACCGTGTGCAAAATGATGAGAAGATAGAGAAACTAAAAAATCCATTGGAATATTAATCATCTCAGTTTGAAGAGCCTTCTACACAAGTACTTGATTCCACGAATCCATAAATCCACAATCTCCATAATCAATTAAAGGGGGAAAATAATTCATTAAGATTGATATGAAGTCTGGATACCATCATGTCCCAATAGAGAAGACAAATGTTATAGCAAGATTTGCCTCACCTTATGCAATCTTGCACAGAGGGCCTTTTTCCATTTCTCTATGCAGACTTGAAATTCCTTTTTGCAAACCCCAGAGCTAAAAACATGATTTTTCCACATATACGTGCCCTGCCCTATATTAAAACATGCGTATACACAGGTTGCACCACTACAACCTGCGTACAACGGTAAATGTGCCCAAAATTAAAAAATGGTGTCGGGTTTTCCATGTCACGTCACGAGATCAATAATCCTTGGCCTTCCATATACTGGAAATGTTCTGAATCGGCCCTTAAGTTCCACTTGAAGGATATAAATGGGTCAAATATGAGCTATGGAAAAGAGGATAAATAATTCAACTTTGAGAGAAGAGTTACTCTAGATAAACTATTCACTTCACATTGAGTCTACATCCCTTTTTCCTTTAAGTCTGAACTCATTGTTTAGCCCCCAAGATCTTCCCTTATTGATTGAGAACTTCATTGTCTCTCTTATATGAGATTTCCTTTGGTGGAGGATTGAAGTGGTGGAGGCCCAACTATAAGGAACTTAGTTTCTCGGTTCCGAACCGTGTCGACACAGAAGTTTGTAACTCATTCACTTATGCTGATTATATCTTAATAGAAATACTCTTTTCTCGTCCAATTAATATCTCGCAAATATTTGAGTTATTATTCCATGGGAGTATTTATTATGAATGTTGATGGATTATGCTATCAAATGTGCTAACATTATATATTATCACCACATGCTTGCGTTGCTTGGTTGTTGAGAACTAGTTACAGGTATATTGCTTTGGGTCAAGTGCTCAACAGTGGACTTCGTCGAACGTTTGGGCGAGGTAGGCCTTTTATCTTGTCCTACTAGCATATTTATTTATATAACATACTTGAGATCATAGTTTATTTATGCATTCATTTCCGTCTGTTGCGGTTTACCCCTAGCCATAGATATATTTTCCTCATAACAGAATTGGCGACCATACTGGAGAAAGAATCTTCTTTTGGGGGGTTTGGAGTGTTTTTCTCCTTAGATTTCTCTCGTTCATATTGATTTTCTTGTCATATGATTGCTTGAAAACCTCTGTTCACTCTGAGTCTGAGTTTCTCAGCCTTCTCCTTATCCTATCTGTGTTTTGACACATATACTCGGGTTTTTGCTTGACAGTCGCGTACATATGTGTGTTGTACTTCTGCAAGATGTGTACATACACGCTTTTCCTTTGAAAAATCGTGTACATAAACCTTTGTTGCTTGATTGTTGGGTTTGGTGGTTTCTAGGTAGGTTTTGATGATTGTTGAGTCGTCTTGGGTCTCTGTGGTGACTATTAAGTGTCTGTGGAATGACAAGAAACCTGTCTTTGGTTGAATTTTTGGGTCGTTCCTTTCTCATCATATTTTTCATTTTGATTGTCCTTGCACCTTGGGATGGGTGTTTTGCTCCTTGATATCATACTTGGGTTGTCTCTGTCTATACACAGTAGAGTCTTTATATCAAGTTATTGTTCAATTGTTTCATTTTCATTATCTTATATTGAAAATACATAAATAATAGGCATTTTACATTGATTGGCATTTTGATCTCTTGATTCTTTTCCATTTATCTTAGTGCATGTAAAGAAAGATTTTATTTTATTCAGAATTGCAGAATCGAATTGAAAATTGCATTTTTGAAAAGCATATCATTTATTGGGAATTGAAGTTAGGACTTTGCATTGTATTCATAGTCATTTATTTTACTTGTTGAGCCATAACATCACTAGTTTCACGATAACACCTTTTGAGTAAGAAATACCATTAAAAATAACACTATAATTTAAAATTGATTAGTAACGATTTTATTTTATAGGTTGGAAAAACTAGCCTAGGATTTAGAGCCTTGGAATATGATTTTGTGAGTAAACTTCTCCAAGGCTATTAAATCAACATATGTGTCTGACTAAGGGAGTGGAGAAATCTATAGTATAATAGGTAATATCAGGAGGCTTCGCTTACACCGGATTTAAGAACGAGGTTGCGTGAGGTTGGTTGAAGGGATATCCCCCCGATACCTTCTTAGTGTCAGATATATTTCTGGGGATATATTCGTATATGGGGATATTGATAGTGCCCTTACCTCCGTGAGAGTCGATGCTTTCAAGGTTTCAGGCTTTTCTACCCTTCCCATATGGTGGACCTGACTTACGACTGTTCACCTGTGCATTGGTTATACCGTGGTTGCTTAGTTTATTGACTTATGTACCACATAGGTTACTTGTAGGGGTTATTCTGCAGGTACCTTGGATCAGATAAGGGTAAGGCAACACACAACCTTTTTGGAGGATTACCTCTCCGGGGGGATATGACCGATTGGTTGTTAAGCCCACGAGGGCCCTTATAACTGATTATGTTTCCTCCAATCTTTAGCAGTGGAGTCTCAAGCCCCTCTTGAGCGAGGCATACATAATTTAGAGAGGGAGGTCCCTTTCAACCACTTTATCATGTTTTTGTGCATATTGGTCATTTGATTATTTTTGGTGTGCTCTTTGATTACTAGTTGGCCTTAGGATTTGTTTTTTTTTTATATTGAGTCATTGTGGAGCCAGACCATCTTCACCGCAGGTCTCACCGCTTGTTGTAGTTACCACTGCATTTTGAGTCTTTTCCTTCTAAAGGGCGTAGAATTATTAAATGTGTTACATGCACCTCCACTTATCAGACTTGTGATTCTACAAGGATGCATACTGAACCAATTCATTAAGATACGAGGATCCCTTCGACTTCCACACCTACTATCGTTAATGGTACCCCTTCGAATCCTTCAAACACAATGGTTGTAGTGTCATAGGCACCTATTATCATCATTGCCCATCCTCTAGTGAATACTCAACCTATAGCCATGAACCATTTTGGGTCTCTTGGCCATTAACCGAGCTATAATGTTCAGTCCATCCTGATGGCCTCTAGTCCTTTTTCCTATGGTATGTCAAATTTTATATCACAGTTTTCAAACTCCATCCAAGTCGTTGGCCCTAACGCTAGCATTGGAATCGGGGGAAGAACTCCTCCTTATAATCCATTCTCGTTTGGTGGAACTCATGTCCCTCAAACGACTCCTACCATGGGAGGATTTCCTCCTTTTAATCCCGAGTCTAATCCTGTTGCTTCTGGATGGATTAACCAACTTGGTGGATAAGCTTATGCTCAAGTTTCGTCCTTTACACTCATTTCCTCAGTGTCAATTCTGAACAACATGTTTGGCATGAAGAATCCACCTTTATCCTTCAAATTGACACCCAAAGGAGGTCAGTTTCACACCTTGGGAAACCCCCAACTCGGGTCCACTCTGACTGGGGGCAATTTTATGAACTTCATCAGAACATTCCTACTGGAATGATGGCCAACCAACCCATTATGAATCATCTTGGACGAGGGTCTTACAATCTCGGACAGGGCCATGGATCTTACCAGAGCCCTAGATAGGCTGCAATTCCCCAACCAAAGTCTTTCCACGGAGCTTGGGGCTAGATGCCATAACTTCATCTCCCTTTTCTAGCCACGCTTAATCTACCAGACTTGTATAAGTTGATGAATGACCCTCTTTTCCTAATCCTACATGGCCCCCCGTTCCCACCAAGCTTCCTTTGGATATTCCAAAATTTGAAGGCAAGAATGGTGAGGATCCTGGTGATCACATTACCACCTTTCACCTATGGTGCTCTTCAAATTCCCTTAACGATGATTCCATTCGATTAAGATTGTTTCAACACACCCTCATGGGGGTTTCCGTGAAATGGTATATCGAGCTACTTAGGGGGGCATACATGACCTTTAGTCAGATGGTTTTAGTCTTCCTTAACCACTTCCAATTGTCAGTTCATTACGATGCTGGCCTAGAACTTTTGTTGACCTTACGCCATGACAAATCCACTCATATCTTAGATCACATCTAGGAATGGCATAGATGGAAGAGGTTGATGAAGACCTGCATACCCCCAAAGTTTCTGTTAGAGTGGTTCCTTAAGTCTCTATAGATTTATATTTCGAAGGATGTTTCTACATCCGGGGTTACATATAAGGAAGAAGCGATTTTCAAAGCCCAACAATTATATATTATATATGCTCAGTCTGGGATGTTATATGAGATTATTCTTGATGCATCGAGATCAAACTATGACCCTAGACAAAAGACTGGCCCTCATGTCAATGGAATTGTAGGCTCTGTCAATGTGAAATCCGTAGACTCGGTGACAAGCCATTTGAAATATTTGACTCTAAACTAGTCTGCAGGAGGGTGATCTTTGTCTGTGTCTTCCAATCCCACTCAGTGGGTGGATGTACATTTCGTATAATCATCAAACGACCCAAATGGTAACCAACAACCAGACGAGAATAAGTCTAAAGGACGTAATAATAATCGTAAGGGTGGGAAGAATAATAATAAACCCAAGGACAATGGTAATAATGAGAAGACAAATAATAATGTTGGTGAGGGAAAGAAAGAAAGGCGTAAGGTGAAATTTCCTTGCAAACTTTGTACAAATGATCACCTTACTCATTTATGCCCCAAAATTGTGGAAGTTGCGAGGCTGTTATCTTCGCAGTGCACCGTGCTAACGAATCCTTTTCCAAATAACCAACACATGGCCTCGAGATCTTCAAATTCCATAAATGTGGCAAGTGGGAGTCAAAACCCACTGGCACAATACAGTGACCATTTATGCATCAATATCGTCAAATCTGAGGTTAATGTAGCCACCTGATCTCGTGATTATAGTTCTCCACAAACTATACCTGGTCTAAAGTCTACTCCTCCCCCATAGATGCCCCTATAGATCGAAAAAATAGAGCCACCACCTTGTATTCTGAAAGGATAACTCAAGCGCTCTACCCAAAATCCTAATGCTAGAGCTGCCCATAATTCCTCTATTGTTGAGGACCTAGGTCAAACCCCTTGTGTGATGTTGGCCCTGGAGGTACTCCATATATGTCCTTCATAGAGGAATTCCTTGCTATCTGTGTTAGGAGATCTATATCCTAGTGGCTCGAAAGTTATCACGTTTGAAGTCATAGATGTGAGGCCTCGCTTTCCTTACCATGTGGCATTCCAAATCCATGTGGGTTACTCAAATTGTACCATCAAGAATACTGTTGTTGATGAAGGTGTTGCAACATGTGTGATGTCTCTGGTCTATTGGAAATCCCTTGGCTCTCCAACTCTCTCTCAGTCTCCAACCATGTTGACTTCTTTTGACTATCATTCATTCCGCCCTCGTGATATTCTTTCTTCATTTCCGGTCCAGTTAGGTGGGAATGTGGTAGAGGTGGATGCCGAGGTGGTTGATGCACCCCTCAATTATAACTTGTTACTAGGATGCAATTGGACTTACGCTATGGCTTCCATCGTATCGTCTGTCTTATGTACTTTTTGTTTTCCTCACCATGGGAAGATCGTGATGATCAATCAATTGTGCTTTGTGTATGCTAGCCCCAGTACATCAGTTGGATCATCAATCCCCATGGTTGAAAATTCTCAACTGACAACTGAGAATATTGGTGTCGGAATGTATTCATCCCTTAGGGGTACCTTTGACTTCATGGCACTAGTTCACCATATTTACGCCATGTCCAGTAGGCTCGTTTCATTAGAGAGGTTTGTTCCTTGAATGCGTCTTATGAAGGTCAGTTTCATGCTATAATGGCCATGCCACTATTGGCAGCAGATATATCGTATCAATTTTTTCTTGACTCTTCCGTCAATCCTGATCCTATTACCTCGCAGAAGGACGAGGAGAATCTTGTTCTTGAGTCCGTGTGGGTCACTTTGTCGTCTTGTTTAGATGACTTCCTCGATGATACTTTTCCCTCAGATTAAGCTATCATCGAGGCCATGAATGGTTCTAACAAACCTTGGGATGATATGCATCATATCTCTTATTTTCTCCTAGAGCTTTCTAGAATCGAACAAGATGACTTTAGATCTACTCTGAGTGAGATAGTCAGTCACGTCGTAGTTCCGCTTGATACGCACGACATTTATTCCGAAGGAAATATGGTGAGTATCTCACCTACCGTCATGATCTATATCTCTCATACCCCTCGCAATATTGAAAATGTACACATCGGTGCAGATTGTTCGCCAGAAGAAATCCTAATCTACATTGTACTCTTCAAGGAATTCTGAGATGTATTCACTTGGACATATGAAGAGATCTCAGGAATCGACCCTCAAATTGTCAAACATGAGATTAAAACTTACCTGGATGCTAAGCCTATTTGACAATGTCTTAGATTTGTCAATCCCCAGAAGGCCCCTGCTATTAAGGTAGAGCTAGAGAAACTACTTAATGTTGGCTTCATCTACCCAGTTCCCTTGACTGAATGGGTATCCAATCTCGTTCTTGTGAATAATAAACAAGGAACCATCCATTTATGCATGGATTTTTGTGACTTGAAAAAATCTTGTCCTAAGGACAACTTCCCGACACCATTCATCGATCAGATCCTCAAGGAGTGTGCGGGAAGCAAAGTTTTGTCTTTCATGGATAGATTTTCAAGGTATAACCAAATTCAAATTAAACCCGAGGATGAACATAAGACAACATTTATTTGTCCTTGGGGTACTTTCGGATACTAGAAGATGCATTTCAGCCTTAAAAATGTTGGAGCAACCTTCCAACGTGTTATGAACTTCACATTCCACAATATTAAGCATATAGTCGTAGCCTATCTTGACGATATTGTTTCTCACTCCCGTAAGAGAGTGGATCACCCTAAGCACCTTTGACTAGTTTTTGAAATATGTCGTCATTATCGCATCCAATTGAACCCTCATAAATGAATCTTTTGCGTTAGGTTAGGACGTCTTCTAGGATTTTTAGTCTTTGAGACTGGGATCATGGTATATTCATTAAAGGTTGAGGCAATACTTTGATTGCCTCCCCCACACATTATTCGAAAACTTCAAGGTTTACAGGGGAAATCTAACTTTTTACATCAGTTTATAGTGAAATATGCCAATATTACTAATGGTTTCATGCGTATCTTGAAGAAAGACACCCCTTTTATATGGGATGAACAAGCCCAGGAATCCTTCGATGCTTTGAAGAAATCCTTGGTATCGACGCCTTTGTTGAAGTCTCATGACTACAATAGTTATTACTTTATTTATGTCACCGCATACGAAGAGACGATTAGTATGGTATTGGTTCAGGAGGATGATGAGCTCCACGAGCACGTCATTTACTATATTAGTTGAAACTTAGTCGATCCTGAGATCAAATATTCTCATGTTGAAAAGCTAGCTTTGGCTATCGTTCATGTAGTCCAACGATTATGCCATTATCTATTGGTTTTCAAAACTATTGTGGTTGTCGATGTCAATCCATTTCAATACATCCTTACCAGGTGTATCATAGGGTCATAGGGGGAAAATACAATAAATGGATTGTCAATTTACAAGAATTCGATCTCGATTTTGCTTCTGCAAAATCCAAGAAATCATTATTCTTTGCAAAGTTAATAACTGAATTCCCACGATTGGACAAGGATGTTATTCATGTTGATTCTTTTGCACATGAACACATTTTCCTTGTCTCGTCGTCTGACCCATGTTATGGAAACATTGTTCTCTATCTTCAAACTTTGAAGTTCCCTTAGCATCTCTCGCAAGATGACCAATGGTGTATACGATACCTAGCTAAGAATTACCTTATCATCAGCGACACTCTGTATCATCGAGGAATAGCAAATATCTTGTTTCGTTGTTTAACTCACGAAGAATTTGAGTCAGCTCTAAATGAATTCCAAAGTGGGGCTTGTGGTGGTCATCTATCCAGGTTTGCGACAACTCATTAAATTTTGTGAGCCGATTCTTTTTGGTCGTCTATATTTAAATATTGCGTTGAAGTAGTTAAGTGTCACCCCTACTAGGTGTTCACTTGGAAAATGCAATCGTATCCAGCCCCTCTCCATCCAATCATTATCATCGATCCCTTCACCAAGTGGGGGGTGGACTTTGTGGATTGCAACCCAACTTCGGCTGGGGGGAATCAACACATTATCGTGGTCATAGACTACTTTAGTAAGTGGGTCGAGGCCATGCCTACAGTTAAATTTGATGGGAATCCTGCCTTCTTCTTCGAATTCAATCAAATTATCGCCAAGTTTGGAATCCTGAATGAGATTGTCATTGATCATGGAAGTCACTTTTATAATGAAATGATGGAAGAACTAGCAGCTAAACTAGGGTTTAAGCATGGTCATTCTTCCCCTTACTACCCCTAGGAAAATGGATAGGTAGAGGTCGTAAACAAGTCTCTCAAGACCATTTTTCATAAAATTTTCAGCTAGAGAAAATCTGACTAGCATATCATGCTATATCTTTCACTTTCAGCATGTCGAACCTCGGTCAAGACTACCACCGGTTTTTCTCCTTTATAGTTAGTACATGGTGTGGATTCAATCTTACCTATTGAATGAGAAATCGCTTCTCTTATACTGGCATTTGCGCTCCTACCTGACACTTTCGATCTCGAACGATGCCTCGTGCACCTAGAGAGCCTTGACGATTAGCATCGAGACGCCTCTACGACTATAAAAGAGAATAAAAGACATGTCAAGGTCCAATATGATAAGTCTGTATGTCCTCAATTGTACGCTAAGGGTGACTTGGTCCTTTTATATGATCAATCCAAAGAACCACTGGGGGCAGGGAAGTTCAAACCCATGTGACATGGTCCCTATATCGTGCGATGTGTCTTAGAAAAAGGAGCACATGAATTAGAATATTATGAAGGGAACATGTTGGTTGAGCTGAGGAATGGGATCTACTTAAAAATATGTTATCTTTGAGCCCCAATATTAGGCGTAACTCTTTGTATACTAATGTAATTTAGTGTATATATCTTTTCCCTTTATTTTTTTTCTTCAGCTTGCTTATCGAGTTTTCCCTTGGTTGGCAGATGTCAACGGAGTCTTTGGTCTACTTAGGATTCATAAACGGAGCCAGTCGTCATACATAGAACTTGGCTTCCTCCACTTGGGTTTCTTAATCACCCGAGGGTCTATTGGTGTCTTCAGGTGGCATATGCCTAGGGCCATCCATGAATAATGTGGCCAAATATTATGTTGTTATAGAACTTTTGCGCAATGCCATTTCGCATGGTATTCTTTCTTTGAAGGTTCTCCTGGATTTTGAGTTAGTAGTATGTCAATTGAACGACAGTTACCATGTGCGTGACCCTACGTTACTCTGACGATTCCTATGGGTACACATTTTAGAATGACAATTTGATTTTATTACTTATCATCACATACCTATGATTTCTAATTATGTATCCGATGCATATGATAATTTTGTTTTAGATTGGAATTTGTCACATAACTAAAGAAAATAAAACATTCTCATCAATGTACACATTGTAACATAAGTAAAGTCGAAGAACCATGTTTTTATATATATTTCAAAAAATATGATGTTTATGGTACAAAATTGGGGCTAACACCCGCAATACACATATACAGCCGATAATACAAAAGTCATGAAATCTATGCCTGTGGCACTGGATGAGTATCATGATAGCAAACTACAGTGTTTGAGAGACACCAAAAGAGTCACGCCTAAGCTCTGGGCATGCCTACCACCTATTGTTGCATAGCCTCTGACAGATCCTCCACATGAACCATCAGAATCCTTTGTGTCAAACGAGACATGTTTCCATGCACATTTTGAAGGATTCTCTATTCTTCTCCTCCCGTTGTCGCATCTCCTCAGTGCCTCTGACGATGTCGTGGAAGCCCGATCGGTGGTCATGGACCTTCGTGTGTATCATGTAGATGTCTAATTAGTACTTAAACATCATCCAAAAATATTTTTATTTTCTTATACAAAAATACAAAAAAAATGAAATATTTAAAAAAATTTGACATACCTATGTCCCCGTAGGCGGTCCCTCATGGTAATGGAATGTCAAGGTCTCCTATGAAATTGATCTCTGCGTAGGGGTAGTCATCCAGAGAAATGACTTGTCGTTTCCACTAGTAAAAGAAATCATCGTTGTAGGGTGTGGGCACCCTACCCCCCCTCTATCGTCTCATCACCTCGTTCCACCATGCCATGGTTAGATCACAAGGTCCTCGTGGAATGATCTCAAATCTATGTCCCAAACAAGGAACCCACTCGAAGAAAAAACTACACAAGATGGAAGTGAACCCGAAGTTCCTCTTACCACCCTGTTTACATTCTGTCAATTGGCTCTTCATGTTAGCCAATAGTGAGGTGCACCGGTCTTAA
>JZKD02S1613691.1:66522-79318 GCA_000966675.3 Picea glauca
AGAATCTCTCTCTCCAACCAACATGTTGCTACTCCACACACCATCCTCTCTCCTTTTCAATGCACCACTACTTTATGCTTCATATTCTTATAAGGTTGTGGCACTCCACAACAACCAAGGAGTGCATACTTCATCACCTAGGTCCATACTAGTATTACTAATGGAATCCCTATTGGACACCGTCTCCTCTATGGAACACCTCATCGTGGACCTATCCTCATATATGCTTCACTTTGGAACAACATCCACACCTGCACTACCACTTGGTGTGGTTTTGTTTCTCTTCATATTGGACCCAACCCTCATCACACAGTCCTGGATAATTATTTTCCACTTTTATCTTCCGCTCTTCTTTATATATCGACTCTTGTTGCGTATCTATAGAATATTTTTCTCCTCTTCTCTTATGGGTCCATTCCACACCTTACCTCATCTCAACAACTTCTTGGATCCTCCTCAATCGATCCATCTTCTGGACCCTTTTTCCCCACCTTTGCCAAATCCCCCCCCCCCCCCAAGTGATAGGGGGTTTAATCACCCATTCTATCGGGATCCATGTGTATCATTATTCTATCCATGAACAATGTCTTGATCCAAAGTGGAATTTCTTCTAGATTCCACTTCCTTGGACCTTCTTCAAACTTTCTTTTGGCCTCACTCAAAGAGTCACTATATTCTATAACAAACTCAATAATGTAGCCTTCCTTCACTGGAGAGAACCAAAAATCAATATATTGAGTCCACTTTTTATCCAATACCTTCAAGCTATCAAGTGTGGCTTGATCCCAAAGTATTGGCTCCAATGGAAACAAAATCGAATTGATAACAACTTGCCTCTTTATCCATTCATACAACAGAAAATGGAATTCCACGTAGAATATCTCATGCATATTTGAGTAAATATATGTTCCTTTCCATTCCTTCACGTTCACCCTCAATCCTTGTGTATCTCATAGGGAAAAATCATCTTCTTTATATTCTATCCATTCTTGAATCTCCTCCTTAGAAGGATGCCATCTAATTTTTTTCTTCGTTCATCAATCTCAACAAGACTTCAGGTCCCGACAACGAAACCATTTATTGGGTGCTTTTAGTCTTGATTCTAGCATGCATCTTCTTTCTTTTCCAGGGAAACTAACAAAACTCAGACCAATGCACACTTTTTATCCTTTAATCTTGGTGCGCAGCTAAAAAAATCTGGTCAGTTGCACACTCTATGTCATTCCTCACACATTTCCTTAGGTGCACACAAAACTATTCAATGAGCGTGCACCACATTTTTTTTGTGTGTGCGCAAAACTAAACCCAAAAATTTGGGTGCCAACATTTCCCTTTGCCAATCCTAGCCATGGAGTCCAATCTACTAACCCCGGCTAGGTGAGTGTTAACCATTCAACTCTTGAAATATTACAATGGAGTATCACCGACCTTTTATAGGATTTAATTACATGTAATCCACGGGCTCAATACCATAGGTCACCAATACCATGTGACCAAAACCACCATTGTTGACCTAACAACTTTGACTCTTTTACTGAGTCAATTTTATCCTAACATTCCCCCCTTTAAACTTGACTTGGGGTTTCCCATGGAAAAATATATCCAAACCTCCCTCAAATTCAAGGTATCTGGGAATCCCACATGCTCCCCCTATCACCTAGGTTTATGTCTAGAATTTATCAGTGAAATTTCAACCCAGTGTATGAATGCCTAACTAGATCGTACAATTGTATGCCCATTTACATTCAACTCGATCAATTTTTTTTTCATTTTTGTTATCCTAGAAATTATGTTTCCATCCTCTCACCTTTCCATTCCTCTAGATATTGATGCTCACTTATGGGTACATGTTCAACCATATGACATATTCAACCACACTTGACATATAATAATATCCAAGAATCCAAGCCATATATCATTCGCACACTCCAAGACCAAACCAAATTCTCTTCAAATATCATTGCTTAAGCATACCTTGCTTTGATATCAATGCTAAAGCGAGCCAATCTTCTAGACCTAGGAAAGTTAGTCTTCATCTCTCAACTATTGACCTATTAAAATGGAGTATCACCAACCTTTTATAGGCTTTGTTTACATGTAATCCATGGGCTCAATACCACAGGTCACCAATACCATGTGCCTAGAACCACCAATGTTGACCTAACAACTTTGACTCTTTTACTGAGTCAAGTTTATCATAATCATGGAATAGGCCCACTTGGTAGTTGGTGGGTATAATAAATAGGCACACTAGGTAGTTATAGGAAATAATATAACAATGAGGTCTAGTTGGCACAGACCCCTAGGTATACTCATGAGAATGTATAAATACACATGATTATCCATGATATGTTGGAAGTTGAGGATTATTTTGTGACAAACATGGCTTGTGGAGAGAATTCCAAAAGGAGTAATTGATGGTGTTACCATACCTTAAGGGTCCTTTCTATATTCTTGTAATGTCCCTAATCCGAACCCATTTGTAATTGTACATATAGGCTGGTGATTTGTTGATACCAATTGTAAATGTAAATGTACATATATATTGGTGAGCCATTGACACCAAGTTTTGTTTTTTCTTGCACCAGAGTAGTGCGTGAGGATTGTTATCAAATAAAGGGTGTGCACATTTCATAGTGTTGCACACACTTGGGTAACTGTGCATAGTTTCACATCAAAGGAAGGTTGCACACATTTCACAATGTTGCGCGCAACTGCATAAGTGCGCGGGGATTACCTTGAAGTGTGCATCGAACCAATTTGTGTGTGTGTGTGTGTGTGTGTGTGTGTGTGTGTGTGTGTGTGTGCGTGCGCGCGCGCACGCGTGTGCGTGTGTATTTGAGGTCAGAGAGCCTGTGTGGTTATAGGATTGGTCAACTATGAAATAAAATAGGTCAGAGAGCATATTCGTGTAAAATGTAATTGTTGAGCTCTAAATATGTCCTAAAAACAACCTTAGTTTAACATTAATTTATCAACCCGAGGATTCATCTTTTATCTCAAGAATATCAACAAAGTCTATGCAGATAGCTTATAGAGGTTAAAATCGCGTAGTTAAAGAAAATTTGAGTTTATCAACAATCAAGTTCCTCAAATGTTCATTAAAGATTCTGAGACTAAGATCTTACTTAACCGAATTGAAATCTGATTACTAACATGCTGCTAATGAAAAAGGAATTAACTAATCTATTGAATTTGTTTAACTAAGAAGCAGTAATTGAATCTAAGTAAAGACTTGCAGAATCAACTATCAACTATGAATCAAATTGTTGGAAAGGAAATAGTGAATTACTCTATCTGTGGAAATAAACAACAATTGTAATCTAWTTGAAGGGGACATCAAATGTAACTTAACTGAAAGGAACAAAAAATGTAACTTTATTGAAAGGAACAACAAGTGTAACTTAATTGAAAGGAACAACAATTGTGAATCTAAGTAAAAAGAACAACGCATATGAAAATGTGAGGAACTTTCAAGATGCAAACTACAGTAATGGAAGTTGGAATAGAAATCACTAATACTTAGGGTAAATGTCTATCTTTTGTACGCAAACAACATAAAATCATTAACACACTAGTGCATTCATCTTAACTATTGTGAAAGAGATCTGAATCAAAGAACAAAAATCAAGCTGATACAATTATAGATTGAGACAGTAACTCCTTGAGATTGGGCCCTTGGTCCTCAGAAGAACTGCTACTAGAAACTCATTATGTGGAAATGGTGAAAACGTTCAAAGCTTTTATTGATTCCATAGTTGGTACAACATTTACAAAAATGGCTTGCGCAGAGAAATTCTGAGTTCTGAATACTTGGATACAATTCTTAGATTATCTTTTCAGGATCTATTACCCTTTATATATTACAATAATATGGGTAAATTAAGCCATCCTGAGGATAAGAGATCCTCAGGATTGCTTTACTATTATAAATTTACAAGATAGAAAATCAATCATCTTCAAAACTGCTTTGTGCCAAAAGTCCTCAACCTCCAATAGCTTACGCATCTTCAAGATCTCCTTTGCTATCTCGGGTTTGACAATGTTTATCCATTCCTGTAATAAAATCAAACAATTCCAATCGTATTTTAGAATTTATTTAATATAACTCAATAATATCGCTAGAAGACATATTAATCATTTTCTATCCTATTTATCCCTAATTAATAGAAAAGTCAATCAAGATTATATCATGAACTGTGGGAATAAGGAGGATATGTGTACCTTTTCCACAACCCAACATAGCCCCCAACTTACCTTCTTGCATTTCCTCATACAAGTTGAGATMTTGCATGTAAAGCAATGATGTTGTAAGKMGGAAAGGTTAGTTCACCRGGTCTCCTGAACCCATTACTTYTTTTGAGCACTCCAAAAGTAGCATCCTCCCTTTTCTTATTAATTTGATAATCTTTTTGGTAACTTTATGGAGGAAACCAAATAATAGGGGGATTATATATGTACCCAATCCAAGCRGTTCCTTCCTCCTGGAGCATTCTGGAATACCATTCCACTCTAAAGGTAGATGCAAATAAATTCTTGAAACCAAAGGGTTCCCTACTTTTGACTTCATTGGAGGATGCATCCCATCTTAACTTGAAAGCAACACGAGCTTCTTCTTTGAGTTCTCTAAAATATATGATGCCTGAATGTATAACCTGTCGATGGATAGGGGCTAAAGAGTTCACGACCCCCTCCCTTTTCATGAATGTTCTATGTCACATAATGGATGGAAAGAACTTTGGAGGCTCCCCTCTGATCCAGAGATCTAACCCAGTTTCCCTCTTCATGAAGGTTTTATGAGATTTAGCCCACCTGATTTGGTTTTTAGTAAAAGACAGGAATGCCTGAAACTCTATGTCCCCAATAAATGGGCTAGGGTTGTCTTTTCTATCATCTTCCAAAATTAATTTATGGAAGTATAATTCGCACAGAAAGTATTGTACCTTCTCTCCATGCTCTCTGAAACATGAAATAAACTCAGGGACAGTGGTAAATGTAATTGGTTTACTTGCTCTGATGGCTTTCACCCTCAACAACAGGTAACGTTCCGGCAAGAATAAAGTATAATTGGTGGCAGGATCTCTGCAATTTATTACATCAGTGTAGACATCACAAATCTCTTTGATTTGCTCCAAAGCTTTTTCCAATTGGTTTTGTACCTTCTTCACCTTCCCTTGGGCTATGGTGAGCTCAAAATAATTCTCCCTTTCTATTGTTGACATGTCCTTCAGTTGTTTAACAACCTTTTGATGTTCATCCATAGCGACCATCTCATCTCTGGGTTGAGTCAATTCTTGTTGGGCTTGTACTAGCTCTGCCTTTAGCCTATCAATGATGGCACTCTGTTCCTGAGACTGAGATGCTTGATATTCTTCCATAGCATCCATCTCATCTCTGGATTGAGTTAATGCTTGTTGGGGTTGTATAAGATCTGCTTCCAGTCTATCAACAATAGCACCATGTTCATGAGACTAAGATACTTGATGCTCTACCATAGTCATCAATTCATTTATGTTTTGAATTAGGCTTTGTTGGGACTGCATCAATTCTTCCTCTAGTCTCCTAATGGTAGCATCATGCTCAAGGGATTGAGTTGTTTCCTCTGAGACTGGGGTATCTATTTGCACCTCAACATCAATTGTTTATGTAGGGAGCATTTCTTCTACTATCATTGTTTGGGTTTCCATTTCTCGTGTTTCTAAAGGAATTACTTCCTCATTCTGAGCTACTACATCCTCTGCTATTATTTCTTCAGGGTCTGTCTGTGTCCCCACAGATTTTGTAGTGGTTGCTCTTTTAGGAAGAGGGTTTCTTCCTTGCACTCTAAGCCTTTTGTTTTTCTTTCTTTCATGGGCCTTGTTGGCTTGTTCTAGCTTCTTTCTTAACTCTATAATAATTTCCCTAAGTTTTCCAACTTTTTGCTTTAATACTTCAACCTTTTTAGCCCTTCTCTTCAACAACTTGTTTTCCTTTTTTTATCTTTCTGATTCTCCTATGGATTTTTCCTTATTTCTGTTTTTGAGGGGTCTCAAGGTATTCTTCATTCTGGTCAGTAGGTAGTTGTTCCCCTATTCCTTCCAAGAGCTCTTGTCTGTTCAAGAGGGATACTTACCTCAGGATGATGTTCTTCCTATTCAACATCCTATGGGAATGGCATTTCAATCTCAAGAAAGTCTTCAACAGGTTTTGAAGAAGAGGATCGTTCTTGGTATTCTTTTGTCCTATTGGTGACTCTGTCAATTGAGGTCCCTAAAATCCCTAAAACCCCTAAAACCTGAGTTATTTCTACCTCATAGCTTTTCAAAAATTGTTCTGTTAGGTGCCCCAATGTTGGTTGCATGCCTTCTTGGCTATTTCCTTGTGAGGTTTATTCTGTCTGCTCAATTCCCTGAACATTTTCCTGTAAGGAGTGCTCTGTAATGTCCTTAATTTCTTCATGTTGCTTGTTGTGTCCTGGATTTCTTCAGTCATTTCTTGAATTTGTTCTTCCATTTCCTGAATTTCTTCAGGCTGTCTTGTCCGTCTGCTTCTTCTTTTCCTCTCAATGGGGGATTTAGGAGCATCTGTTGCTCATTTTCTCTTTCTCATTGATTCCTTTGCTTGTGAGGTCTAAGTCTCTGTAATTTGGATGGGGTCTGCCTCGACTTCAGGTTGAGGAGGTGGAACTTCTATTTTGGCAGTGGCCTCCCCTCCCTGTATCTCTTCAATTTCCTGTGGTGGGTCTTCATTATGTAATTCAGGTTGTTCCAATTGTAGAGGTCTATTGGCCTCGATAATATCACCCGAGGTTAATTGAGTTTGACTCAGGGCCTTATTTACTATCAGTTTAACTAATCCATGGTGGTTGATGATAGTAATAGGATCTTTGGCCTTTTGTGTTCTTGAAGAAACCTCATGTAACATGGCATTTAGAAAGAATGGTAAATTGCTTACTAACCGTTGTTTCAGTGTTGCTAGCTGTTTGAGGTGGCGTGGTCAGATCACATCATATTGTCCATCACATGTGATGTACCTCTAAATTACCCCTGCCAGCTCTTTCCATGGTTCGCTGAGAGTGTTGGGGTTAAGTCCCTTTCCCTTTTTATCCAATTCCTCTCTAGGGTCTACGAAAGATTCTACAACTTCTTTGAGCGTTGTATATCTTCCTGTCCATTGAATGCCTATGTTATGGAGACCTGTAACCTCTGCTACGATTTTCGGAGTAACTGGAATTCGTATATCTCCAACCATGGAGATTTCTCCTTGCAAGTTCTGAAAGAATTCAAGCATGATGTTAGTATCATATCCTTGCAACCAGTTGAAGTACTTTGTCCACCCCATACGGTGTAGGATTTATCTTGCCTGCTCAGTTATCTATAGTAATGTTGGCTCCCGGCACACACTTCGGCCACCCATATTTCTGTGAAAAAATGAGAACGACTATCATTCCTGGTTGCAAACTTGGTTAGACCAACTTGGAGGAAATATTACCAAAAATAGAAAATATCAGAGAACAATAAGTGTATAAAAATGTGGTTTTTCCATTTATTACAATCATTACGATCTTATCGAAAAACGTGTCGAGCTTCCACTCCCCTCATTAATGTAGAGGTCAACCCTGATCCTCAGCGTAGGCGAATGTAATAAGTGTAGGTATTTCACGTGAGAGGTAATAATTACGCTGCCGCCACTGGTGGGGAACAATCATGTATAATTTTCAAAAAGCATATTTAACGGTAATCATAAACGATAGTCATTTTTCATGGGAAATTTAATTTTTTTTTACCTATAATCAAAACGTTTTAAGGAAAAATAAGCCGAAAAAAAAATTTAAATCTGTTCATTTTAAAAATATTCCACATATCGTAATGTTGTTACTTTTCCCAAGTTATTGAATATAACTGAAATGATATCCTCATTTATTGAGTAAAGTAAATCTAGAGACACACATAAACTTGGTGTTTTTAAGGTAAACTTCCATACCACAAGCAGAGCCACCACTGCCAGCAGGCGTCCATAGCCTCGACAGGGTTGCCTTTTAACCCATAGATGAGCCCATATCGTTAATAAATATTTGAATCGTCTTTTCCCAAAAACACCACTATCTTGGTTTGGTAGCCATATGATGATAATGCCACTCACTAGATTGTAACTTAAGTGAAAAATCCAGCTCGTGATGAGACCCCTTGTCCTTTGGAAAAAAAAATGTCAAAGGCCATTGCCCTGGTGTGGTAGCCATAGTGGGAATGTCACTTATGTTATTATCCTATGATCGTGGTAGGTTGGCTCGTGATGAGACCCCCTATTATTTGTGGGAGAAGTTTATTACTTATCTTTATTTGTTTTTATTTTTCATCATTTTTTTAATTTTTATTTTTGAAGGGAGGCTCATCTACTCCTTAAGAGTAAGGGATGGCGTAAAGAAGCGTAAGGATGCCAAGTAAAAGTGTGATTAAGACTCCTTATTATATTATGAAGGTGAATTATCATTCAAGTATATTTGTATGTATATGGGGAAAAGAAATGAATTATGGTGGTTGCAGATTATGAACAAGATTTAAGATATTTCGAAGAAATTAATCCAAAAACAATTTGATAAGGTATGAGAGATAGTCCACAAATTAATGATAGATCGTTGTGATGATAATTAAAAATAATTCTGGTGAAAATTAATTAGTGAAAGTCGTACCCCAAAGGAATGGCTAACATTTTAACAACATGAAGGAAAGGAATGACAACAAGGAAAAACGCAGAAGGAACAACAACTGTTCCTTTTTAGAATGCATAGCGCGACCCGAGATGAAGGAACGACAATCGTGACGAAGGGAACAACAGTTTCTCCATTCAAATGAAAAACAATGATACTCAAAGGAACAACAATCGCGTGAAGGGAACGGCAATATTTCCATTCAAATGAACAACAATGATACTCAAAGGAACAACAATCGCGCCAAGGGAAGGACAATTGTTCCATTCAATTGAACAACAACGATACTCAAAGGAACAATAGTTGTGCGAAGGGAACGACAATTGTTCCGTTCAAATGAACATCAACTACACTCAAAGGAACAACAATCGCAGCAGAGGAATGACATCTGTTAAATTTTTAACCATCTGATTAGGTAATTTGGAAACCTCCCATGGAAATATATTTTTGTTCAATCTAAGGTTGATTAGTCATCAACTAAATTCATTTAATTGTTATGGGTCAGTTTATTTCAGAATCAAGTATTGGATGGTATGTTAGTGTCATGAGTTCATTATGGTTGCCTAACCTCTGCTGCAGAACGTGACATATTCATTTTTCTGTGAAAGACAAGGTCTGTGTGATAAGATAAAGCAGGAGTAAGGAACAAAAAAGAGTGTTAATTGTGTTCATTACAGTCATCTTTCCTAGTCTTATTTTCCCAAGTGAATTTCCTAAAACTAAAAGAAAGAAAAACTAACAACTCAATTATATATACAAAAACAACTATATACAGTATGTACAGTGTCAACAAAATCCATCATTTATGGAGTTGGAGTGGTTGGGTTACCTTCCCAGCCAGCCAAAATTTGAACGGTAGGGTCCTTACTTACTTCATGGTAGAAAGATTTTTTTGAAGGCGGTTGATGGTAGAGTTGTAGATGGTGTCCATTGACCAGAAAGGGAGATCCAGACCCATCGATGGTACTTAAAGTGACTGTGCCATTATCATGGACTTCATTAATTTCATATGGTCCCATCCATCGTGTCTATAATTTTCCAGGAAAATCCTGAAATCTGGAATCATAGAGAAGCACCCAATCAACTTTCTTGAATGAATTCTTCTTGATATGTTTGTCATGCCAGGTCACTCTCTATTGTTGAATAACAGTTGTGCACTCCAAAGCAGACAAGCATGCTTCATCCAAATCATTGAGTTGTTGAAGGCATTGTTTATGTGCTTTTGTAAGATCCAGTCCAATTTCCTGGGCCATCCTTAGGGTCTTGATCTCAAATTCGATTGGGAAGATGGGTTCTTTACAATAGACTAGGTGATAAGGAGAGTAGCCGGTGGTGTTACTCCATGTTGTGTGATAAGCCCATAAGGCATTTGGGAGCTCAATAGCCCAATTCTATTGGTTTCTTGAGACAGTCTTTGTTAGGATTGCCTCCAGGACCTTATTGGTTCTTTCTACTTGCTTGTTTCCTTGTGGGTGGTATGGAGAAGTAACTCTGTGCTTAATATGATAATTGTTTAGGGTGGTGGTGATTCTATGAGCTGGAAATTGTGACCCCCCATCAATGATTACTTGCCTAGGTAGTCCATAGCGTACAAATAATTTGAAAAGAAATTTGATGACTACTTCTTTTGTTACGTTTGGTAAGGCTTCTGCCTCTACCCATTTGGTAATGTAGTCCGTTGCAACTAGAATGTAGGACTTCTTATTTGACTTCGGATTGAAGGGGACAATGAAGTCTAGTGCCCATATCTCAAATGGTTCTGCGACTACTTGTGCTTTCAAGGGAATTTCATCAACCTGACCTGGTTTTCCCATCCGCTGACAACTGTCGTGGGTCTGGACATATTTCCTCGCATCTATGAATATTGAGGGTCAATAGTAGCCCATCTATAAAATTTTGTGTCTAGTCTTGCGGTCAAAAAAATGCCTTCCATAGGGCTCGTCATGTCCCGCCTTCAGTATGTCATAGATTTTGTCATCTTGTACGCATCTGCGGATCTGGAGATCAACTCATGTGTGGAAGAGATATCCATCGATCCAAGTGAATCATGCGCTACGTTGGACGATCAATTTTCTTTCCCTTGATGAAAAATGTGCTGGTAATTTCCCTACTGCCAGATAATTTTCCACATCAGCATACCAAGGTGGCTTTGTAGTGACGAAAAATAGATGCTCATATGGAAATCGATCTTCAACTGTCAAGGAGTCATCTGTTTTGAGTATGCAGGAAAGGAAGTCTGCAACAAGATTTTCTCTCTCGGGTCGATCTTTGATGGTAATGTCAAATTCCTGCAATAGCAATAACCACCGAGTGACTCATCCATTAGTAATAGGTTTATTAGCTAGATATTTAATAGCAGAATGATCAGTATATAGAATAACTGGATATCCTGTTATATAATGACAAAAATTATTAATGGCATGTATAGCAGCTAAAAATTATTTTTCTGTTACTATATAATTAGATTAAGCTGAAGTGAGATTATTGATGATAAAATAAATAGCATAGGGTTTCTTGTCTTCTTCATGTCCAAGGACAACACCTATGGCAATATCCGATGCATCGGTGGAGAAGTCAAATGGTATTTTCCAATTTAGTCCCCTCAACACCGGTGTTGTTGAGATCAACTCTTTGAGTCCTGCAAATTCCACATCACACTTGTTAGACCGCTGAAACTCTACATTACCATTCAAGGCATGTAAAGGTGTAGCGGTTCTTGCAAAATTTTCCATAAATCTGCAATAGTATCCTAAAGCACCAACGAAACTATGTACCTCAATTTGTGTGCGTGGTGTAGGTATATTAAGGATTACCTCTATTTTTGCACGATCTACTCTAATTCCATCTGTAGAAATATAATTCCCTAGTACCACACCTTTCGTCATCATCATGTGACATTTTTTGTGGCTTAAACATAACCTGGTAGAAATGCATTGTTCTAGTACCTTCTCCAGATTATTCAATGCTTGATCAAAGTCGTTGCCATAAAGAGTGAAATCATCCATGTAAACTTCAATCCCTTCACTAATCAGATCATTGAATAGGATCAGGATGGCTCTTTGGAATGTGGTTGGAGCATTACATAGTCCAAAGGGCAGTACTTTGTATGCAAAGGTACCCCAGGGGCATGTGAATGTAGTTTTATCTTGATCTTCTGGGGAAATCTAGATCTGATTGTAGCCACTAAAGCTATCTAGGAAAGAAAATAATTTCTTCCCTGCCAAAGTATCCAGGACTTGATCAATGAAAGGTAAGGGGAAGTGGTCCTTTTGAGTGGATTTGTTAAGTTCCCTGTAGTCTACACAGATTCACCATTTTCCATTTTTCTTGGGGACGATTACTAATGGGGAAACCCACCGACTATCTGAGATAGGATATATAAAGTCTATGTCAAACAACTTTTGTAATTCTTCTTTAACAATATCCCTAAGGTGGGGATTCAATCTTATCTGTGGCTGTCAGATAGGTCGGGCATCTTTCTCAATATAAATATGGTGTGTGCATAGTTGCAGATCAATACCTTTCATGTTAGAATACTCCCAGGAAAAATCTTGCTCATATTTAGAAAGGACTTGAATCAGTTTTTGTTGTTGTTGCTCATCTAAATTGGCATTAATGTTTAGAGACTTCCTTGGTGCAATCTCAATGGATTTGTTGTTATGAACAGTCGTAGTTGGGATTTGTTGTTCCATTAAATATTCCAACAAGTCTCCATGTGCTTCACGGTCTAGAACAACTTTGAGCATCTGGCACATTGGGTTACCCACGATGGTTGGGCTGATAATAGACCCACTGATTACGTCATCCTCTAATTGGTTCTTGAGTCTGATAGATTCTTCCAGCGTGAGAGGGACTCGTAGATCCTTCTCTGGATATCATGGTGGTGGAAATTGTGGGTATATGAAAGTCAGGCTTGGCTTGGCTGGAGGATATAAGATGAGATTTGTTGTGACACCTCCTCTAGCAGTTGTCACATTACCCATTCAGAATCCTATATACATGTCTGTTGTTGTGATCCATGGTCTTCCCAGTATCAATGGGTGCCTTTCGAGTCCACTTCTTGGGTTGATGATGAGGAAATCCGCTAGATATTCCCAAGAGTCGACTGAA
>JZKD02S1613691.1:80102-99169 GCA_000966675.3 Picea glauca
TTATTTGAGTTTTTCTAGGATGAGGTGGGGTATTGTGAGTTAGGCCAGGTGGAACTTGCAGTTGGTTGATTATGCCAGATGGGATTTGCAGTGGGTTGGTTTGGCCAAGTGGGATTTGCAGGTGGGTATTGTTGGGGCTGCCAGTTCTGATTAGTAAACAGTTGGCCCTGCCATGCATTACCATAATTTTGTTGTTGATTGTATTGTCCAGAAAAGAAAGAGGAGGGGTCCTAGAGTGTATTTGGAGGTCGGGCTTGCCATTGACGATGTTGAGCCATCATATATGGTTATGTTTCATCTTTCGCTTCTCTAAAGACAACTTTCAGTCCAGGGAGCGATGGGAATTTCTCTGTTGCATGATCCTTGGCGCAAATAGCACAAACCTGAACCACATCCAAAGGAGATTCCCTTGGACCATGTTTTTTTCTGCATCTGTGGAAAAACATGGACAAAGTCTGTTCTACTTCTGCTTGTTTTTGTTTGGCCTGCAATACATCCAATTGTGTAGTCAGAGTTCTCAGAATATATGTTTTGAAATTTTCTAAGAGATTACCAACTTCAACTCGCGTAACACCCCCACTGGTAATATTGCTATTTCTAGTGAGGGAACTCGCATTCCTGATCTGGTTCGTGTACTTTCTCATGAGCACCTGATGCACAATAGAACGATGTTGTCATAAGTTTCTTGATAAATTTCACCCTTCCCCATTAAATTCAATGTTTCTACCCATTCATCTTTCATTCCTTTTATCAAAGTGGCTTTGAGCACCTCACCTGTTAATGTACCATAAGGAGACCTTTGTAAATTATATTGGAATCTTTCAACATATTCTTCTAATCTCTCATTTTCTTTTGTAGTCATTTGAAAGATTTCATCTTTTAGGTCCCTGGTTCTACAATAATCTTGGTGTTTTGTCAATAAGTCTTGTTTCATCTCATCCCATGAGTTTGTAGTTCTACCTCCAAATCCCATAAGCCAACGTAGAGATGCTCCTTTCAAAGTGGAGGGAAACAGTTTTAACTTTTGGGGTTCAGAGGTGTAATCATACCCTCTACATAGGACATCAAATTCGAATAAGAATGTGTCTGGGTCTTCTGAGATCAATCCATGGAAGGTTGGCAGGTTTTGTAGGGGGATTTCTTTCATGGGGGCATTGGCGACTAGATCAACTATCAGATATTCCAACGTTGTGGTCTGGGGTCATTGTTGATTTGGTTGCACCATTTGGTCGAAGATCTGCCAATAATCTTTAGGAATTTCTTGGCTTGGGTATTCTTTCGATTGATTACTTGATCCCCTAAGGAATTTGATTGCACTCCCTCTATCTGGGATTTCAGGTATGTATTCTTCTTTCATAGGAGATTCAAGATCAGGGGGTGGTGATGGGTCTGCCTTGGCAACCCTGCTGGTTTCTCCTTCTCCTTCCTCCAGATTACGAGAATTTCCCTCGTCTAAAGGGTTGAGGGGTGGAAGGTCTGTGCTTTGAAAGCTTTGCTTAGTCCCTTCAATCTTGCTATGAAACTTAGCATGGGCTGCAATTGGTGAAACTGCTACCTGAGGGATTCGGGTAGATCCTTTCCTAGGTCCAACCAAAGCTTGAGATTCATCTTTTTAGATGATTTCATCTATGAAAGTGCTTCTCCCAGGGAGAACCGAACCCTGGGATTTGGTATCTTTTGGTGGGGGTCTTGGTTTTTCAAAAAAATTTCTTCTTAGTCATACACACTTCACGCAAAAATTCAAGAAAACACCTATATAACCTCTAAGTATCAACTGGAGGTAAGCGTTGGCATAAGCATCTTACTTATTTCCTATGTAGGTTCTTTCCTTCCATCTTCAATACCTCATCCTCCAGAGACACAACCTATGCTACCTTTGACATTCTCCCTGACAACGACGCCAAAATGTTGAGCTCTAAAGATGTCCTAAAAACAACCTTAGTTTAACATTAATTTATCAACCCGAGGATTCGTCTTTTATCTCAAGAATATCAACAAAGTCTATGCAGATATCTCATAGAGGTTAAAATCGCGTAGTTAAAGCAAATCTGAGTTTATCGACAATCAAGTTCCTCAAATGTTCATTAAAGATTCTGAGACTAAGATCTTACTTAACAGAATTGAAATCTGATTAATAACACGCTGCTAATGAAAAGGAATTAACTAATTTATTGAATTCGTTTAACTAAGAAGCAATAATTGAATCTAAGTAAGGACTTGCAGAATCAACTATCAACTATGAATCAAATTGTTGGAAAGGAAATAACGAATTACTCTATCTGTGGAAAGAAACAACAATTGTAATCTAATCGAAAGGGACATCAAATGTAACTTAACTGAAAGGAAAAAAAAATCTAACTTTATTGAAAGGAACAACAAGTGTAACTTAATTGAAAGGAACAACAATTGCGAATCTAAGTAAAAGGAACAGCGCGTATGAAAATGTGAGGAACTGTCAAGCAAAAAACTACAATAATGGAAGTTGGAACAACAATCACTAATACTTAGGGTAAACATCTATCTTATGTACGCAAACAACATAAAATCATTAACACACTAGTGCATTCATCTTAACTATTATGAAAGAGATTTGAATCACAAAACAGAAATCAAACTGATACAATTATAGATTGAGACAGTAACTCCTTGAAACTAGGACCTTGGTCCTTAGAAGCACTGCTACTAGAAACTCATTATGTGGAAATGGTGAAAACGTTCAAATTTTTTATTGATTCCATAGCTGGTACAACATTTACAAAAACTGCTTGCGCAGAGCAATTCCGAGTTCTGAATAGTTGGATACAATTCTTAGGTTATCTTTTCAGGATCCATTACCCTCTATATATTACAATAATGTGGGTAAATTAATCCATCCTGAGGATCGAGAGATCCTCGGGATTTCTTTACTATTATAAAGTTACAAGATATAAAATCAATCATCTTCAAAACTGCTTTGCGCCAAAAGTCCTCAACCTCCAATAGCTTACGCATCTTCAAGACCTCCTTTTCTATATCGGGTTTGACAATGTTTATCCATTCCTGTAACAAAATCAAATAATTCCAATCATATTTTATAATTTATTTAATATAACTCAACAATATCGCTAGAAGACATATTAATCATTTTATATCCTATTTATCCCTAATTAACAGAAAAGTCAATCAAGATTATATCATGAACTGTGGTAATAAGGAGGATATTTGTAACTTTTCCACAACCCAAAAATAATCACATTCAATTTATTAATAATATCACATTGGTGGGCGTAGAAAGATCATACCAAAAGACATGGGGGGATAAAATCCACCGAAAATGGAAAAGGGGGGACTTCCAAGGGAATACCTTTTTAATATTTCCAAATAGTGTGATTATGGATAATTATTTATCCTGAGTTCTCGAGGGATGGGAACGAGTCACCATGTGGCTAAAGCTAATTCTGAAGGTGACAAGTGTCCAATTTAAGGAATGCAACATATATTGTTGGCCTTAGTGTATTTTGGGAAAAATAAAAACCATTCATCTCATTCCTTGATCATTTAGATCGATACTCCGGGGGCATATTCTAGAACTAAATACCATTGTATAAACTTTTTCTTGGGAAAAACCTATTTGTGTTTGAATATTTGGGTTGGCATGCATGTGAGCATTCTCTCCAAGTGATAGATTTTTTGACGAAGAGGCGGGTTTTCAGGCCCGTGAACATTCTCTCCAGGTGAGAGTTTTACTAGGAATTGTTCCCTGGTGCACTCGGAATTAATTTGAGGGCTCTGAGAATTCTTGTTCATCCTATTCCTAAATCCATGGAAGGGAAGTGGGGAAGCCAAAGGACTCTTGATAAGAGAAGGGGCACACTTCCTAGGGTGGGACAGGAATTTGGGGAATGAGATATTGTAAGCTAGTTGCAGTAGTTGGGGACCTTGGACTAAACAATTCTATTGATTATTAGACCTTAGCCTAGCATTAAGAATCCTTTTTCCCTTTTGTATTTTAAGCCCCAACTCGGGGGTGACATGTTGTTCAAATGTTATGAGAAACATAGTCTATGGTTTGGAGGGACATATGATTTCTACATGTTGATATTATGGTAGTTGTGGGTATTAACATTTACGTGTAACCTTTGATGAGGCTATAATATTTTTGAAAGAAAGAGAAACCCTAAATAGATGTGTAGAAATCCTAGAATACATGTTGGATCGATAAAAGAATTAATATTTAAGTGTTGACCTACAAAAAGAAGAAGTTTTCTTGGACAGGTGAAAAAGAGCACTATAAACAAGAGGGTGCTAGAGCTCATTTGTCATTTACACTCTCACAACTGCATAAGACTAGTGGTTCTTAAGTTTGGAGAGGGAGTATAGCTGCATTTTCTGCAACTAGGATTTTGGATTTTGGTTGGAATTTCTCTTGGTTATGGTTTGGACTTTCTACTTGATATTTGGTTATTCTTTATTAGTGCACTAGCCTTGGAGAAATGTGTTCTACCTTCGTTGGCTATTGGTTTGCTTCCAGAATGATTTTTTCTATCAAGGTTAAGGTGCTCAGGGGTGGCCTTTGTGACTATGGTTGGGTGACAATATTTCTATATTGTCTATGGAAAAATGAGAACATCTCTTTATTTCTAACATGTTATGAGACCACACTCTCTTCATATAGTCTAACCACTAGAAGATAGAATGGGAAGTTATTTGTTAAATCTCGTTAAGGCACCAGTTATAGTTGCAACCATGTTTTCTGATTATGTAGTTGCAACAAACCCTAACCCTTATGTTCGGGCACTTGTGATGAAACGTTTGACCTAATTCCTTGACATCCTAGTGCACCCTAGCCTAGCGCACCTCTTGGTACTCTCATCTAGCAAAAAATCCATGTTTCAATCTTTGGTCAAAGGGAAAGTCAACGTTCACTGGTCAAAGTCTAAGGTTAAGTAGTCAAAGTCAAATTCAAAGGTTGACTTCTGGTAAAAAACAAATTGTGGTCAAAGTTGAAAGTTTAGAGTTTCTAGATTTTTCTAATCATTGAATCTTATGATTGCATTTCTAATCTCTTCTTGTCAAATATGGTATCTAGTTTCAAATTGGAAGATTAGTTGGATGCTGCTACAAGGTTTCAAAGGTATGCACTTGTATATGATCTCTAAGTTATATCATATAGAAAAACATGAGTTTGTTCATAAGGAAAGTACTAGCGATCTTGTCCAAGCTATAATCTTGAATTTAATGCATTCAGAAGAACACACACAAGCTCTGTAGTAGTTGAGGCTTCAGGTTCTAGGTGCAATGAATACTCGACTGCATAGGAATACTATTGATATATATGCGTATTGTACTTGTTCGCAAGTTGAACTAACATATGCTCTAGATAGATATTTCTTGTTTTCTCTTGTTGTTCTTGTTCCTAGAAGGTACCCTTGTGAAATATGTTTGATGAACAATCCTTGCAGAAGCTATCATAGAAGAAGTTTATAAGGATGTCACAACTTCCAGATGGGCAACAATAAGAACATATAGAAAGAAACTTAAAGAAAGTTAGAGGTGTTAGGCTCGAAGGAAGTCAAAAATAAAAAGGAAATTAGAACAAGCTTGTGACACTTTGTAGAAAGAAAAGAGAGATGCAACAGATGGAAGCATGGACTCTCTCATATGGTGGGAGTTGATGATAGAATTCCAAAAGAAGAGCATGCATATTTATCATTCAGGCATGAAGTTTGGATTAGAAGGGAGATAATCCCCAATGATATGATCCATTGAAGCATTCTTGAATACCATAAAGTATCTATCCATGTTCCTCATTGGAAGTAGAAGCCATGATAAGCAACATGTGTTAAAATTGACTCTAGAAGAAGTCTTCTTCGAGAAGAAGTCTTCTTCGAAAAGAAGCCTTGAATATCCTTGGTTTTCCATATACATTTATGATATTATGGAGGAAGGAAAAAGTTGGAGCCTTCAGGAAAGAAGGACATGCAATCTATAGAATATTCCATGGACTCCAACATTGAAGAGAAACATGAGGAAGAACATGAATATTCCAAAAAAAGAAAGAAACGTCAGAACAACAAATTGAACCAGTTTGAATCCGCTAGAAGCAGTCAAACAAAAGGAATGGAAGGAAGTTGTGATGAAGAACAATGTATGTGAGAAATTGTGAAAAAGACTTGAGCATTGATAGATACAAGGCAAGACTCAAGCCTAGAGGGTTCTCCCATAAGGAGGGAGAAGACTATGATGATAGCTTACCAGACATACCTCTACCTGAGCCATTATATCTTCTGTAGTATCTGTGGGTTGGAGTTTGCATCAGATTAATGTAAAGACTTTTCTTCTCAACAGAGTAATTGAAGAAGAAGTGTATGTAAAGAAACCTCAAGGTTTTGAGGTATACCAAAAAGACACCATTGTATGCAGATAGAAGAAGACCTTGTATGGATTCAAGAAAACTTGGTACAAAGCCTCTCATGTGCAGCAAAAGCATGGTGAAAACTTCCTATGACAGAGGAAGTATATTTAAATGGTTCTTCATAAGTATAGGATGATGGATTGCAAATCCATGGAAAACTCCCATGATGACAGATCTGAAGACGTTGAGAGATTCTGATCGAGTAGACTCGTCTCTGTATCTAAAATTGACTGGATCATTAATGTATTTAGAGAATACTCAGCCATATATTTTTCTTGTGGGACGATTAAGTTATGAAATACAATTGCATGGATTTATTGATTCAGATTGGGAAGGGAGTGCAGATGACAAAATAAGTGCTACTTGGATATGTTTTAGTTTGATATTTCCCACGATTTCATGGGATAGTAGGAAACAAGACGTTTGTTGCACTCAAAAATCTAGAAGTAGAGTATATTGCAACTTGTGATGCTTGTACAAAAATAGTGTGGCTCCATAAGTCGGTTTCAGGACTATTTTATCAGGTGTTGAATTTGACCATGATATATTGTGATGATCAGAGCTATGTGAATATTTTAGAGAACCCGGTGTTCCATCAAAAGTCGAAGCACATTGAGATCAAGCATTATATTCTCCAGTATATCTCCACAGATGAGCAGATAACATATATTTTGGTAAAGCCTCTATCCAAGATGAAAAGTTTGCATACTTAAGGCAAGTTTTGGCTCATGGAGACAACTTCATTATTGAAAAACGAAGTGATTACTCCCAGTTTGGGAGGGAGCACTGATATGTTATTGATTTATGGACAGTGATTTTATAGTTTGGAAAATGGCCCAGGTTAGGAAGTTCATTTCTAGTCTGAAAAGTGGTTCTAGATTTCTGATGGACAATCATTTTCCAGTTCGAAAAATGGTCTAGATCGGACAATCATTTTTGTAATGAAAATGGTCCAATAGATTGTTGATGTACCATAGAAAATGATTCCCCTTGTGGCCAGTGTGGGGGAATGGTCTAGGACAATCATTCTTCTTGGCAGTTACTCTGAGTAGTGGTCAAGTAGAATGGTCTGCCTCATTAGGCAGTCATTCTTTTAAAGTTTACAATTGTGAGAAGTTTCGAAGAATGGTTCATTTTGGATATTGGTGCAGGACAATAAATTCCATAGGAAATGGTCTGGATAGTCATTCCCTAGGGCAGAATCATTCTGTCCAGGTTTCACTATGATTAGTGCCATAGGAATGGCCTAGTAAAGTGAATGGTCCAGGTTCAAAAATCAGGGACAAGCATTCCCTAGGGAAGACTCATTCTCTCCAAGTTGCACTATGATTAGTGTTGGAGGAATGTTCCATTTAGGTGAATGGTATAGGCTCATAAATCAAGGACACCTATTCTTCTATACTTGAGAATAATAGTCCAGATAGCCCATGGCTGATGTTTTACTTTCCAAGGGAACATGCTCTTCCAGATCTCACAGATGTGATGACTTAGTTTGTGTCATGATATTGTTTATGTAGGTTGATATCAAATGATATGTTTGGTGTGGAGACTGTATGTCTTTGGACGGTAGCTATATGCAACTGTGGTGGATGTGGTCCACTATTAGTGACTATGTGTCACTGGTTAGTAGTTGTGTGCTACTAGGAGTGGTTTTGTACCACTGGATAGTAGTTGTATACTACTATGGATAAACACAGATGTGTTCTATTGGATGGAATTATAGCATCTATATGCTACTATCTAAGTGCCATGGAGACTACCACTAGTGTTGGAGTTGAATGCTAGCTAAATGGATAGTTAGTGTGCTAGTGGACATACATTCTCTAGGTGGATAATGGTCCAAACCGAATAAATTGTTGGTGGACAGGCATTTTCTCTTTGGAGAATAGTTCAGGTTGACATTTTTTTGACGTGTCATGGATTGGTATTTTCCTAAGGAACAGATTGTGGCCCGATTAGGAAAATTGTCTAGGACAATCATCCTTCTAGGATGTATCTCCATATTAGAAGAATGGTCCTTGTAGCCCATGATGTGGTTTTCAAAATCTGAGAGGAATGGCATTCTTCCAAGACGTAGGTCTATATTAGAAGAATGATCCTTGTAGCCCATTGTGGGGCTTTCAACATATGTTGGTACAATCATTCTTCTATGATATATGTTTGGATTATAAGAGTGGTACTTGGATCACTCTATGGAGTGAGTGACTTATTCAACATCATACCCGATTACTCAGGTGGAGTCTGGCTTCGATAGATGATGCATTTTATGCTATCAGATGATACTGATAGTGTTGATGTTTCTCATGAGTTGATCTACGTGATCATGAGATAGCCTGTGTGGCTATGATGAAGCTACAGGTTGAATGGTATGTTTTTTCTCAAGACCATTTCCTTTAATACCTCCCTATCTAGGAGGGAGTGTTGATATTATGGTAGTTGCAGGAGGTATTAACCTCTATGTGTAACCTTTGACAAGACTAGAAAATTCCAGGAAGCAAGAGAAACCCTAAACAAGTGTGTAGAAACCCTAGAAGACATGTCGGCTCAATAAAAGAATTAATATTTAAGTGTTAACCTCCAAAAAGAAGAAGTCGGTATGGACATGTGACAAATAGAACTATAAATAAGAGGGCGTTAGAGCTCATTTGTCATTCACACTCTCACAACTACATAAGACTAGTGGTGTGTAAGTTTAAAGAGGGAGTGCAGCTGCAACTACTGCAACTTGGATTTTGGATTTTGTTTGGAATTTCTCTTGGTTATGGTTTGGACTTTCTACTTGGTCTTTGGTTATTCTTTCTTGGTGCACTAGCCTTGGAGAAATGTGTGCTATCTTGGTTGGCTATTGGTTTGCTTCCAGAATTATTCTATCTATCAAGGTTAAGGTGCTCGGGATTGGCCTTTGTGCCTATGGTTGAGTGAAAATATTGCTATATTGTCTATGGAAAAACGAGAACATCTCTTTATTTCTAACACTGTGCGCAGTTGGTTACTTTTCATAAAAAATAAGTGTATTTTATGTGCTTATCTCATTTACTGTGTGCTTAATTATCTATGTCTGATATGGATTTAATTATTGTATGATGTTGCATATAAGTAATTGTTTTATTCTGTGTAATGGTACTTGCACATGTAAGTGTGGTGTTGATATTCAATATTTGTATTCGTATATATGGAGTATGAAAGTTATTATTAGTTATTCATGTTAAGTTAACCTTATAATAATGGTCATGAGTCTTCGAGCTGAGGTCAGAATGGTCTTTCATGCAAGGAAATACTGTGTGTGCACAAGAGACTAGATTCACTTGTGTGCACAAGGAAGCAGTCCATGCGCACAAGGATAACATAATTTTTGTATGACACCATAATCATTGCATGCACAGTAGAGATCACATGTTCATAGTGGATTACATGCATAGTAATGTTGTGTGTTTAGTATGCGTGTGTGTGTAGTTTTATTGTGTTGCTTCTGCTATTATAAGTTGTTTCAAAAGAGGAAAGTTTTTGTGGCATGATCCAACTTGGGGTCGAGCGTGTTACTTCAAGTATTTATGTGCAAACCAATGTTATAGAGTAGGATCTATGCAGTAGATTTTAGAGTAGTGTTGCTTAGTAGTAAGTGTAGGTTGGGTGCGTTACAAGTTGGTATCATAGAGTGGTATCGTTACAAAGTGGTATCAGAGCACGATACCCACCTAGGAGGCTAGGTACATTACAAGTTGGAATCATAGCTCAAGTTTCAACACTAAGGTTGCATGGGCTGAGTATATACTTAAGGAAAAAAAAATCGGGCTGGTAAGTGGTTGAATTTGGAATTATAGTGCGTCCATGGTGTGCCTAAAATAAGAATGCTCAAGTGTGAACGCTAAAATTTGACATTGCGGGGTGCGACACTAGAAACATGCAGAAAACAATGAGTTGTGGGTGTGGGCACTAAAAATTTGGGGTTATGTGGAGAAAAACTTATGGTGCATGCATAATATTGATACATAGTGTATATGTTAAATATTAACATCGTGCATTGGTACATGTTGAATTCTAGTGAGTGCATGGGATTCAGAAGGAAAGAGGAAAGAGTAAAAGGGTATTTGGATTAATTCCAAATGACCATGATATACTGCACAAGACTTAGAATTGCACAAGGGAGTAGTCGATGGGAAATTTTTGGATAAAGGAGTCCAATTATTCTCTCAATTTTTTTGGAATTGAGACGTTAAAATCATCCAAGAAATTAGAAGAAATGATTATGACAAAATGGTGCAGAGTTTTCATGAAGTTGCCGCATGAATTTATCTAACAAATCTTATTTCTTGCACATGTTGCAGAATTATAAGTGATTAGAATAGGAAAAAATCAACGCAAAAAGTGAAAAGGCGTGGAAGACATGCAAAGAACTTGCAACCATGATGATGAATTCAGGGATTTGCATGTCGGTTTGGATGTTGATAGTACAAAATCCAAGCAGGAGTGAATAAACTTGGTAGAAACCATAAAGGGACTGCAAAACGATGTCCAAAGCTATAAATTTGATAATGAGAGGATTATGAAAGCCAGGGATCAGTAAGTTAACTTCAATATCAAGTTGATGCAAAGCTTGGATAGAATAGAAAAGAAAATCGATAAGAAGACGGAGTCAAGCCAGTCAAGGAGTCACAGGTCTCATGGTGAAAGAAGAGAAACAAGAAGTCTTGATAGGAAACATAACCATTCACCAAAGCATTCATTTATGAAATCATGCAGTAGCTAAAGTCCATCTCCTATCATAAATCATAAGGGGAGGATCGGGGTGCATGAGCTACATGGATAAATGAATAAGACCAAGCCTCCTACCTTTGATGGTGAGCACATGAAGGATGAATATGCAGAGACCTGGATGTTGGGTATGAGGAAGTACTTCCAGCTTCATAATTATTTTGCGTAGGAAGAAGGGAGAATTTCCATCTATCAGCTAAAAGGAAAAGCATCAATGTGGTGGGATCAGTTTGTGCAAGTGCAAGACATTGATGAAAATAATTTTACATGGAGGGAGTTCAAGAGGTATTTTCAAAATAAATACTTAACTAAGAGATACTATGACAAGAAAATGAAGGCGTTCTTTGAACTCAATCTTAGGAGTATGATAATATATGAGCATGAAAGAAGATTCTTAGTGATGTTGAAATATGTCACATTCATCAAGGATGAGAAAGTTAAAATTCAGAAGAACTTGAGTGGGCTACCCTCATTTATCAGTGACAAGATACAATGTGATGACCCTAATATATTAGATGAAACCATAAGGTGCACTAAATGTATTTATGATCAGCGAAGGGGAAGACCAAATTTCTAAAAGGCTTAAGAAGACAAGATGAAAATCAAGATGGAACAAAGGACGAAGGAGACTAAGCCACCATTTTTTAGAAATATTGCGCAAGGATGGCCAATTCCTAAGGAGTCAAGAATGACAAAGATTGCGGGGAAAAACCAAGGAAACAACCTATTCAATGTTGTGGTTTTGGAAAAGATCATATGTATATATATTTACCTCAAAGAGGTGAAAAAGAGAGCACTACACACAATGTGTAAAAAGTTGTGACAGTTGAATACATGGGAATAAATGTAGCTAGGATTTACACATCCTAGATAACAAGCAAGTTGAGTATCAGTCGCAGATGATTGAAGTGGAAGGTAAAACTAATTACCAACCCATTTCTATTTTAATTGATTTAGGAGCTAGTCATAGTTATCTAGATGTTGAGATGGTGGAAAGGCTCCAAATGTTAGCTAAGGGGGAAAAAAGGAAAATTAATGAGATGGTTAAGGCATGTCCAATAGAAATGAATGGACGGTGCACAAATATAATTTGAATATCATGCATTTGGGCTCGTATGATTTCTTCATTGGTATGGATTGGTTGGACCATCATCATGTTGTTCTAGACTATTATAGTAATAAATTTACTTGATTGGACGATGAAAAAAACTTAAGAATAGTTCAAGGCATTCCAAGATATGTAACTATCAGAGAAATTTTAGCCTTGCAATTGAATAAAAGGTTTAGTAAAGGATGCCAATTATTTTTAGTGCACATGGAGGAGGCACCTAAGGATAAAGTGTCAAATGTTGAAGATTGCACGGTACTAAAATAATTTGAGGATGTATTTAAATAGATACCGAGTTTTCCACCGAAAACATATATTGATTTCTCTATAAATTTGATGTCAGGAATAACTCCCATATCCAAGACTCCTTATAGGATGAGTACGCCAGAGTTGAAATAATTATAGATGCAACTTGAAGAGCTTCTGAAGAAGGGGTATATACACCCAAGTGTATCACCTTGTGGTGCCTCAATATTGTCCATGAAGAAGAAGGATGGTACGTTGAGGCTTTGTATCAACTTCAGGTAGTTGAACAAAGTAATAGTAAAGAACAAGTATCATTTTCCAAGGATAGATGACCTCTTTCATCAGCTGAGGGGTGCGCAAATATTTTCAAACTTTGATCTTAGATCTTGATATCACCAAGTGAGAATTAGAGAATAATACATCAGCAAGAATGTCTTCGGAACGAGGTACATACACTATGAGTTCACAGTGGTGCCATTCAGGTTGTCAAATCCACAAGTTGTGTTCATGCGTTTGATGAATGGAGTTTTTAGAAATTACTTAGATAAGTTTGTGATTGTGTTTCTGGATGACATAATTATTTTCTCAAAGTTTGAAGAAGAGCAACAAAAACACTTGAGGATGGCGTTGCAAGTATTTAGGGAGCATCAATTGTATGAAAAGTTGAGCAAGTGCTCATTTTATGAGTGATAGATTCATTATTTAGGTCATATAATTTCGAGGAAGTAATAGATGTGGATCCATAAAAGATAAAGGCCATTGAGTAATGACCAACACCAAGATATGTCGCAGAGGTGAGGTCCTTCATGGGACATGTAGGTTATTACAGAAGGTTTATTGAAGGCTTCTCAAAAAATTGTGCACCCAATTACATCCTTGCAAAAGAAAGGTGTGATATTTGAATGGACTTCTCATTGTTTTAGAAGTTTTCATCACTTGAATAGTTTTTTGACAAGTGCACCAATTTTTTAAATTTTTTTATCCTAATGAAGACTTCGTTGTGTGCACGAATGCATTCAAGGAAGGGATCAGTGGAGTCCTTAGTCAAAATGGGCATGTGATATTTTATGAATCAAGAAAGTTAAAAGAACATGAAAGACTCTATGTCACTCATGACTTAGAATTGGCTGCCATAGTGCATGGTTTGAAGATGTGGAAGCACTATCTCATGGGTAAAATATTTGAGCTGAGATTAGACCATAGTGGTATGAAGTATTTGTTTGGACAACCAAGTTTAAATTATAGACAAAGCAGGTGGTTAAATTCCTCAGCTAGTATGACTTTGACATAAATCATATCATAGGAAAAGAGAACAAGGTAGCTAACACACTCAGTGAGAGGGTGCATGAGATGCATGCTACAACCATTAACATGTACACATTAGATTTGTGTGATGGAATTTTAGAGGTTTCCAAATCAGATCGGCGCTATGTGGACATAAAGAAAAATTTACAACAAGGTATATCGCAGCAAAAATTTGAAGGTTGTAAATTAAGAGAGGATGAAATCCTCATGTATAGGCACAGATTTTATGTTCCAAATGTTCAGGAGTTGAAAAATATGTTATTTTCAGAGGTGCATAAAGTTCCTTATGCTGGAAATATAGGCTACCATAAAACTATTGCAGGGGTCAAAAATCAATACTATTGACCATCCAAGAAAAAGGAGGTTGTTGATTTGAATTCTAGATTCCTTGAATGTCAGAAGGTTAAGGATGAGCACAAACACCCAACTGGTTTGATACAACCTTTTCCCAATCCTTAGTGGAAGTGGAAAGTTGTAACCATGGATTTCATTATTGAGTTTCCTAGGACTTCTAAGCAACATTATTATATTATGGTAGTGGTGGACAAGCTTACTAAAGCTTCCCATTTTATTCCAATGAAGTCAACGCACAAGGCAACTAACATTGTTGAAATATACATGCGAGAAATTTCTAAGTTTCATGGTATACCTAAGACAAATATGTGTGACAAAGATCCCAAGTTCACAATGAACTTTTGGAAAGGGATATTCAAACAATTTGGGACAAAATTGAACTTTAGCACAACATATCACCCTGAGACAGATGAAAAAACAGAGAGGGTAAATTGGGTGATTGATGATATGCTCAAGATGTATGTGATGAATAAACCATCAAAATGGTAAGATTGCATTCACTTGGTAGAGTTTTCTTAGAACAATGGGTATCAAGCATCTTTAAAGATGGGCCCATTTGAGGAACTTTATGGTATAAAGTGAAACAAACCAGTGAGTTGGGACAACCGAACNGATACCGAGTTTTCCACCGAAAACATATATTGATTTCTCTATAAATTTGATGTCAGGAATAACTCCCATATCCAAGACTCCTTATAGGATGAGTACGCCAGAGTTGAAATAATTATAGATGCAACTTGAAGAGCTTCTGAAGAAGGGGTATATACACCCAAGTGTATCACCTTGTGGTGCCTCAATATTGTCCATGAAGAAGAAGGATGGTACGTTGAGGCTTTGTATCAACTTCAGGTAGTTGAACAAAGTAATAGTAAAGAACAAGTATCATTTTCCAAGGATAGATGACCTCTTTCATCAGCTGAGGGGTGCGCAAATATTTTCAAACTTTGATCTTAGATCTTGATATCACCAAGTGAGAATTAGAGAATAATACATCAGCAAGAATGTCTTCGGAACGAGGTACATACACTATGAGTTCACAGTGGTGCCATTCAGGTTGTCAAATCCACAAGTTGTGTTCATGCGTTTGATGAATGGAGTTTTTAGAAATTACTTAGATAAGTTTGTGATTGTGTTTCTGGATGACATAATTATTTTCTCAAAGTTTGAAGAAGAGCAACAAAAACACTTGAGGATGGCGTTGCAAGTATTTAGGGAGCATCAATTGTATGAAAAGTTGAGCAAGTGCTCATTTTATGAGTGATAGATTCATTATTTAGGTCATATAATTTCGAGGAAGTAATAGATGTGGATCCATAAAAGATAAAGGCCATTGAGTAATGACCAACACCAAGATATGTCGCAGAGGTGAGGTCCTTCATGGGACATGTAGGTTATTACAGAAGGTTTATTGAAGGCTTCTCAAAAAATTGTGCACCCAATTACATCCTTGCAAAAGAAAGGTGTGATATTTGAATGGACTTCTCATTGTTTTAGAAGTTTTCATCACTTGAATAGTTTTTTGACAAGTGCACCAATTTTTTAAATTTTTTTATCCTAATGAAGACTTCGTTGTGTGCACGAATGCATTCAAGGAAGGGATCAGTGGAGTCCTTAGTCAAAATGGGCATGTGATATTTTATGAATCAAGAAAGTTAAAAGAACATGAAAGACTCTATGTCACTCATGACTTAGAATTGGCTGCCATAGTGCATGGTTTGAAGATGTGGAAGCACTATCTCATGGGTAAAATATTTGAGCTGAGATTAGACCATAGTGGTATGAAGTATTTGTTTGGACAACCAAGTTTAAATTATAGACAAAGCAGGTGGTTAAATTCCTCAGCTAGTATGACTTTGACATAAATCATATCATAGGAAAAGAGAACAAGGTAGCTAACACACTCAGTGAGAGGGTGCATGAGATGCATGCTACAACCATTAACATGTACACATTAGATTTTTGTGATGGAATTTTAGAGGTTTCCAAATCAGATCGGCGCTATGTGGACATAAAGGAAAATTTACAACAAGGTATATCGCAGCAAAAATTTGAAGGTTGTAAATTAAGAGAGGATGAAATCCTCATCTATAGGCACAGATTTTATGTTCCAAATGTTCAGGAGTTGAAAAATATGTTATTTTCAGAGGTGCATAAAGTTCCTTACGCTGGAAGTATAGGCTACCATAAAACTATTGCAGGGGTCAAAAATCAATACTATTGACCATCCAAGAAAAAGGAGGTTGTTGATTTGAATTCTAGATTCCTTGAATGTCAAAAGGTTAAGGATGATCACAAACACCCAGCTGGTTTGATACAACCTTTTCCCAATCCTTAGTGGAAGTGGAAAGTTGTAACCATGGATTTCATTACTGAGTTTCCTAGGACTTCTAAGCAACATGATTATATTATGGTAGTGGTGGACAAGCTTACTAAAGCTTCCCATTTTATTCCAATGAAGTCAACGCACAAGGCAACTAACATTGTTGAAATATACATGCGAGAAATTTCTAAGTTGCATGGTATACCTAAGACAAATATGTGTGACAGAGATCCCAAGTTCACAATGAACTTTTGGAAAGGGATATTCAAACAATTTGGGACAAAATTGAACTTTAGCACAACATATCACCCTAAGACAGATGAAAAAACAGAGAGGGTAAATTGGGTGATTGATGATATGCTCAAGATGTATGTGATGAATAAACCATCAAAATGGTAAGACTGCGTTCACTTGGTAGAGTTTTCTTAGAACAATGGGTATCAAGCATCTTTAAAGATGGGCCCATTTGAGGAACTTTATGGTATAAAGTGAAACAAACCAGTGAGTTGGGACAACCGAACAGACCGAGTAGTAGTTGGGTCAGATATGCTCCAGGAAATGGAGGAGCAGATGGTAAAGATAAAGGTAGAATTTAAAAATTTCCCAAGACAGGTAGAAAATTTGCACAGATAAAGGTGGAACCCACAAAGAGTTTAAAGTGGGTGAATGTGTCTTCTTGAAAGTAAAAGTCATACGCAGTTCCCTGAAGTTGGGAAATTATTCTAAGTTGGAAACACACTATTGTGGTACATTTGAAATCCTAGAGAGAATTGGTCCTATCGCACATATGCTTTCATTGCCTGCATCATTGTGTATTCATAATGTTTTCCATGTATCATTGCTTTAAAAGTATGTACCTGATGATAATCATATTATTGATTGGAATGTGATTTAGGTGGAGCTAGAAGGCGATTTTCAAGTGTGATCGGTTTGCATATTGGATCGGAAAATCAAATAGCCCCAAAATGTAGTCATGGAGCTAGTAAACATCCAATGGACCTGGTACGGTCATGAGGATGCAACTTGGGAGCACAAGGATGCTATGCAGGAAGAGTGTCTGCATCGTTTTGAATAATTTTGAAATTTTATATGTACACGTGCATATAATGCACTGAGGACAATGCATAATTAATGGGGAGAGGAATGTGATGTCCCTAATCTGAACCCCATTTGTAATTGTACATATAGGTTGGTGATTCGTTGGTACCAATTGTAAATGTAAATGTACATATAGTCTAGTGAGCCATTGACACAAAGTTTTGGTTTTTCACGCACCTGAGTAGTGCGCAAGGATTGTTATCAAAGAAAGGGTGCACACATTTCATAGTGTTTCTCGCACCTGGGTAAGTGCACGTGGTTTCACATCAAAGGAAGGGTGCACACATCTCACAATGTTTTGTGCACTTAAGTAAGTGCATGGGAATTACCTTGAAGTGCGCATCGAACCAAGTTATGTCTGTGTGTGTGTGTGTATTTGAGGTCGAAGTGATTGTGTGGTTATGGGGATGGTGAGACAGGATGAAATATGTCAGTGAACCTATCCTTGTAAAATGTAATCACACTCAATTTATTAATAATATAACATCGTTGCATGCATATAGATTAGACGAAAAGAGACGAGGGGTAAACTCCATCGAAAAGGGAAAAGGGGGGATTTAATTCTAAGGGAATATTTTTTAAATATTTCCAAAAAGTGTAATTATGAATAATTATTTATCCTAAGTTCCTGAGGGATGGGAACGAGTCACCATGTGACTAAAACTAATTCTAAAGGTGATAAGTGTCCAATTTAAGGAATGCAATATATATTGTTGGCCTTAGCATATTTCAGGAAAAAGAGAAATTATTCATCTCATTCCTTGATCATTCAGACCGACACTCCTTCGGGGGGGAGGGGAATCTAGAATGAAGAGGCTGTTTGATAGGCCCATAAGCATTCTCTCTAGGTGAGAGTTTTTCTAGGAATTGTTAGAGTTTTTCTAGGTGAGATTTATTCTATTTTAATCTACTTCAATAGGGATATACCATGTATTATTCATGGCCATGAAATCAAATTTTTATGTTCTTTTGGATCCACAATATGCAATATTTGGTGTTATTTTTCACATGACCATGGGTATGCCTGCCTCAGGGATAGATATTTACTATTGATCTTTCCTTGTGTTATTTTTTATGTTCTTTTTATGTCAATATTGTAGTGATTCTTGACCAACTGGAAGCCTCATTCCTTCAAGACAAATTGGATAATTTTCTTTGGCCATCCACTTCCCTATTGACCTAACACATTAGGATGCATCTATTATCATTCCAATTTGGTCACCCTATACTAAGTTTAGTGTTTGGCCATTTACAATGATATATCCTTTCAAACCCAACATCCCTAGTTATTAATCAAACCCTTGATTCAAAATAAGTGGTTGGAAAACTCCAATTTTCCATAAAAATCTTGCTTTTCCTCCCAATCACGGGTTCACTTCTTTATACCCACAAATCCTCGAGCATTCCTAATTTTTGGGAAATTATATATATATATATATAATATTGTGATTTTCAAGCTTAAAGCGTGGTGATTATGGTGAAACAACTTA
>JZKD02S1613691.1:107948-125445 GCA_000966675.3 Picea glauca
AAAATATTGAAGTACTTATCCCAGATAAAGAAGAAGTATTACCCTTGAATCCTAGGAAAGAATCTCAACAGCGCACAGTGACTATGTCAAACGAAGATAAGAATCAAAATGGAAAAAGGCATACTGAAACGAAGCTCACTGGAAAGAAGGCTAGAAATCTAAGTAGGAAGAGGGCCAAGATTGAAAAGTTACAGAAGGTTCCAGAGGGAACCTCACAGAAGGAAAATTTTCAAAATTGGAGCTTCGTTGGGATATCATAACAACGACACATGGCACTTCGCCATGGCGAAGCAATATAGACGTTGGAGAACGTTATAACCATTATATCAATGCTCCGAACGGATAGAAAACCATTTATGGCCAGCCAACTCGCCATCCGACCATTGAGACCACACAATAACGGGCAGAACCGAGTTAATGAAGACCGCATACCCGTTGCAAGCGACCCGTTGTCGATTTACCTACTTATCCCACCGTGCCACACACTGAGAACACTTTTTCCAATTGAGAACTTGAGCCCACAAACTAAGTTGAGTTTATACCGTGATCATCGTGTCAAACGTTATGAAGATTCCACACTTCGGACGACACCAGGAGGTGAATGCATGTGTCAAATTGTTGTTGTCTTTTTACCATGGAGGTTATCTATGGTTAAACCATCGCATAACAGTGGATCTAACGTTGATAAATCAAATCATCGGGTTTAGTATGCAAGGACCTAACCCACATAATTTCTATCCTCGAAAAGCCATGGACTGCACTCTCGCTCAAAGGATCAAGAACACTTATGGCAATGTCGAGAAATGAACGTGAGGCTACAAGGTAGCTTCTATCCAGAGTGGCACAATGCGCCTCGCCTGTCAGAGGAAGTTAGTATGCAAGAATCGACCCACTCAAGTGACTGGTTTTGTAGTCAACCTCGCAGGAAAGTGCGCAGAGGGCCTACAAATGAATTGGGCACAGTACCTGGTGAACCAATTAGAACTTGACTACAGAGAATCCCAAGATCAAGGGTACGGATTCCACTTCAGCTAGCTATTGATCATGATCGCTTTCATCGCCTGGGAGATGCCGGAAGGTGCAACCTTCCCGAACATCGATCCCTTTGAACCATTGGCCGCGAAGTTTACTACATTGTGGTACTCAGGTGACATGAATAATCAATGGCAGTCAAATGTTGTATTTCACACATACTACAACCAGTTGAAGGTAGTTATACAGTCCGAGCCTCACATGATACTGAATAATTTACACCGATTTTGACCTTTGATGAAATTCAGCGCGGAACTCCATTTCATCAATATCATAGCGCGCATTAACGAGCACAAGCAACAAATTCAGTCCTATTATAAGCTAACAGAGGAGGACTTGGAGGAGATCACCAAGGATTGGTTGGCAGACCTCCTCATTCCAGCAGACCCTGCAGAGATATCTGACATAGACAGCCCAGAAACTGCGCACGATACACCTGGGCCGAACAAGACAAAGAATACTGAAGAGCTACATGATTTAGACAACGCATTCGTGAAGACCGCTTCCATCTCACCCAAGAAAGTAGGTGATGATGAAGAGTTGAATGACACAGAGGTCGAGCAGTAGCAGGGTGACGAGGCTGATCCCTTGAAAAAGAGGAAATGTTCGCCTCTGAAACCTTCCTCCCAGAAGAAATCGAAGGCCACTATGACGAATATGTAGATCATTCTCACCTCTGATGACTTCGACTTCCTCGTAGCAGCCCTAGATGATGCTTCGCTGGAGGTAGTAGAGAAGCAAGAAGAAAAGTTAGAGGATCTCTATAATCGAATCACGACTGAACTCTAAGAAGTACAACAAGCCCTACAATCCAGTCATGCAGTCTTCACTACACTGGGAGAGCCAGAAGTGGGAGATGAGCCAGCTCAACTCCACCAAATAGTTGATATAGTCGAAGCTCTTCTTCAATGAGCGCAAGAGGAAACAACGCAAGCCACCTAGGCTTTGGTACAAGTACAAGGAGTACTTGTAGAACAACGTCAAGCTGTTGAATAGGAAAAGAGTGCTCTCCAAGGGAAGTTCGATGAAGAAAAGGAACAACTGCAACAAGGAAAGGAATAGTTGCTTGTTGAGCAACTCGAAGTAAAACAAATGGTCAACAGAGCGCTTCGCTCTGTGACTGTCATAGAAGTAAAGGGAGAGGATCAAGTCATGAAGCAAGTAGTGCAACTTGATGAAGTGATCCAGCAGCTGCAACAACACATTGTAGATTTAGAAATACGCACTGTGCCCGAGACTCCATAGGACGTAAGGGACCAACGAGAAGCCACTGCTCGCAGTGCAGTTGGCGGACTGAAGGCCCTTACCTTAGAATGCAAAAAATTCATTGATCACAGTGCCCAGACATATGAGAAACTTACCGAGAACCCAAAGTTGCAGGCACTAGAGTCGCAACTCCAGGAAACGAAGCAGCACGCAGAAGCACTACAGGGGCAGTTGGAGTCTCTATCAGTTGTGGAGAGAATGAAGAGATCTCAAGAGCAGTGAACCGCCCAACAACAAATCCATAATATCCAAAGGAGAGTTATGGAGATAACTCAGAAACTCCAACCGACACAATATAAGGCCTACAAGTTGTTTACAGAGGTGGAAGGCTAGGGAGCAGAACTGGAGCAGGTTAGCACCGCGATAAAACAATGCCTGGAAGGACCTGTGAATGATGCGATCATTCAAGATTTTGCTGAAAAAGAGCATGTAGCACAACAACAAGTCGAAGCAGTTCGAGCCAAGCTCGAAGCATTCGAAGCAGAACTTACTACATCAGAGTGACTCGGGACGAGTCACAGGTGAATGTTGGGGGCATGTTGGCCCTTGATGAGGTTTTGTTGATATCTGGTCAAGTTTGACCTATTTTTGGACTTCGACAGCCTGTCGAAGAAGGAGCGCAAGATGAAGCAGAGATCGCGGGATCTCAACCCCTTTTTAGGTCCTTTTTGGGATGTGGGAATAGGTAACGGGAATGGGATATCGACCCATGGGTTTACCCATGTTTAGGCCTATTTGGTATGTATAAATAGATGTATAGGCAATGTAAAAGGGGGAGAAGAGGACATAGGCATCTATGTGATGTTAGTATGAAAGTAGGCTAAGTGTCAAGATTTGGATCTGTGTGATCAAGAATTGTAAGGCTTTGTGCATACTGTGTGAGACTTGTAGAGTTAAGTGCAAGTCACTGTAGAAAGATTGTGGAAGGCTTAGTGTTGGAACGCAAGGAAGAAGGATCTAGCGAGCTACGCAGATCTTTTGTCCTATGTGGAGTAAGGGTTTTGAGGCTCTGTGCTTGTAACCGATTGACCGAGGACAATAAAGAAGACGATTTGGTGGACGTAGCCCCAGGGTGGGGGTGAACCACGTAAACACTGTGTCGTTATGCTTTGTGCTTGTCTTAATGTGCTTATGACTCTCTCGCTAAGTTCTTTGATAGAGATAGATAAATCTGTTCATTCTTTGTGCTAATGATATGTAAGAATGTTAGATCTGACTTCTATGAAGGTGCTTAGTGCTTGCTTCTGCTAGATCTGATCCATCTGTTTTTTCTAAGTACTTAACTACATTAGATCGTTGTGAATGTTGCAAAGCTTTGTTTTATGAACGAAGTAGGTATTGATTGCATATTGAGGATTTGACGGTGCTAAATGCTCTATTAAGTATCATAATCACAGATCTGTGTCCCAGCTAAGGTTGTAGACACCTGAGTCTCGCAACCACCCCTGCCTCTACCTCAGGTGAGACTTCATCTGCTTCGCAGGTGTTGCCGAAAGGGCCGATAGTTAGGGTTTTGTTGGTGTGTTGTTATAGTGTTGAACCCTGGGTCTGCCCCTATGCCAACAAATCCCAACCATCATCTCCCTAGCGTAGGTAGTTTTCTAGCCTTATAAGTCATAAGCATCAAAGTTGGAAACTTGTCATTTCATTACTGAGGTTGGATGGCTAGCATGTTCAACATTTATGATGGTTGGATCCTCACGATCATTACAAGGTACAAGTAGCTTTTCAAACTTAGAATTTGTAGATGCAAAAATATGAAGCTTTTAATTTTGATGCTCAAGCCAAGGTGTCTAGCAATATCAACATTTGTGATGTTGGAAGACCGATGACCATTTAAAGGTACAATGGCTTCTCATCCATAGAAGTTGCAAGCACAAAAAATCGAAATTTGTCATCTTGCTACTCACACTCGGGTGCCTGGCAAGTTTAACATGTGTGATGTTTTGATCCCAATCATCATTAAAAGATTGCGATTGATTTTAAGCCTCAAAAGTTGTAAGCACTAGAGCTAGAAACATACCATTATATTGCTCACATTGGGGTCCCTAGCAAGCTCAACATCTATGATGATAAGATGTTGACCATCATTGTTAAGTCCAAGTGGCTTTTTAGCCTTCAAAGTTGCAAGAGCCCAAGTTGGAAACTTCTTGTTTCATTGCTCATGTTGGGGTGGCTAGCAAGCTCCACATTTGTGATGATTGGATCTCAACCATCATTCACAAGCTCAAGCATGTTTTCAGCCTCAAAAAGTTAAAAGTACCTAAGTTGTAAACTTGTCATTCTATTGCTCAAGATGGAGTGGCTAATAGATCAACTTATGTAATAGCAAGATCCCAACCATCATTACTTTTTTATTCTTAGAAATTGTAATCACAAGAGTTGTTGGAATGGCCATCCATATCTCCTCTTTCAAAAATTTAAATTTAAATTAAATCTTATATTAAAGTGGGAATATAAATTAAATTTATGTAAAAATAAAGATGGTTTTATGTTATCTTTTGATTTTTAAAAGTTAAATTAAAATTTGAAAATTTAAATATAAATTAAATCTTATATTAAATTCCAGGTATAAATTAAATTTTGTGTGAAAGTAAAGATGGTTTTGTGATAGAAGTTGCAATCACAAGAGTTGTTGTTGGANCAGCTTGGCGCCTGCAGATCCGTCTGCCTCGCCGTTTGGAATTCACAGCGCGGGTAGTCCTCAGTTGCTTGATACCTCTTTGCAATTTCACCAGAAGAAGCCGGCAGGCAACGAGGGTAGCAACGAAGCGACACAGAGCTTAAGGATCCCAAGAAACGGTGCGAATAAAGTTGGACGTCGACACGGCTCCGCACCCAGGCCGGCCAATTTCAAGCTCGTAGAAGCAACGCCGGTGACAACCACGGAGCTACGGCCTCCTCAAACCGCCGGTCTCGGTAACTCGGCGAATCTGTCTGTGAATTCCGGAGGAACCGCCAAGGTGGGCAAGAAACGATCCAGAGCCTCAAGGAGAGCGCCGACGACGCTGCTGAACACTGACACTTCGAATTTCAGGGCCATGGTGCAGCGCTTCACGGGTATTCCTGAAACCCCCTTTGGATATTCATCCATGAACCCTACTTTCTCTGCACATGTAAGCCAGCAGGATTGGCAGCTATTGGGCAAGCCCTTACCTTATAAGGCAGTACTTGACCTTAGTGTGTCCCACCTTCAGTCTGCCCCTGACAGTTATTGTCCTCCACAATATAATAGTAGTACGTTTATTCCTTTCCAGTCTCTCCATGATTATTTAAACAACAGTGGTCCCAAAAATCCTCAAGGGCTGGACGGTGTAGGGCTTATCAATTCTGGGTCCGTGTTTCCTACCCAGCTATAACGTCTTCACCGGACAGAAGACCGGCCTACTTCATGTAAGCACTGCCCCAATTCTCCATTTCTGAGCTTTAGTTTCGATCAGTGTTTTCAATTTTTCATCTAATGGCGCCGATAGGTGGTTACAGTGCTAGTTGCTGTTTCAATGAATGTACATGAATATGCGAATATGAGTAGATTGCCCATATGTTGCTTAGTTCCGGAGATGTACTTGATTAAACAAAAACCATTCCATTCCATTCCCCATTAACCAGGATTTTGTTACTGTTTAATGTGATTTCATGTGGGGAATCGTATATAGCTTCATCTTCCATGCAAGTGCATAGAAATCTGACTTACTCTTCGTTTTTTGAGACCGCGTTCTGGTTTCTTGGTTACCAGAACTCCAGTCGCCGACTGTTCATTACTAAGCGGATGGTATTAATTTATTCGGAACTTTTTATGTTGGTTAATGGTCGTGTCATGTTTTGACATTCACCTGTCTCAATTTGATCTATATAGGGTTTTAGCAACTGGTCATTAAAAGTAGCTCACGTGTCTGAATTTGATCTCCATAGGGTTTTAGCAACTGGTCATTAAAAGTAGCTCACGTGTCTCAATTTGATCTCCATAGGGTTTTAGCAACTGGTCATTAAAAGTAGCTCACCCGTCTCAATTTGATCTCCATAGGGTTTTAGCAACTGGTCATTAAAAGTAGCTCACGTGTCTCAATTTGATCTCCAATTTGATCTCCATAGGGTTTTAGCAACTGGTCATTAAAAGTAGCTCACGTGTCTCAATTTGATCTCCATAGGGTTTTAGCAACGGGTCATTAAAAGTAGCTCACCTGTCTCAATTTGATCTGCATAGGGTTTTAGCAGCTGGTCATTAAAAGTAGCTCACCTGTCTCAATTTGATCTGCATAGGGTTTTAGCAACTGGTCATTAAAAGTAGCTCACGTGTCTCAATTTGATCTGCATAGGGTTTTAGCAACTGGTCATTAAAAGTAGCTCACGTGTCTCAATTTGATCTCCATAGGGTTTTAGCAACTGGCCATTAAAGTAGCTCACGTGTCTCAATTTGATCTCCATAGGGTTTTAGCAACTGGTCATTAAAAGTAGCTCACCTGTCTCAATTTGATCTCCATTAGGATTTTAGCAACTGGTCCTTAAAAGGATTTTACAAACCGGTCATTAAAAGTAGCTTATAACAAAGTCTCAAGATTCAGGAGTAGGAATATAACCGTCGGGAAATGGAAAAAAAAAAACGTTAAACCGATTATGAAAATTCAATCAGTTATATGTTGATACAGTTGCTTCGTCTGATGATAGGAGTAATGGTATACTGTCATTGATGTTTGAATTCGGACAATGAATCTGATACATAGAGAAGTTGTTTGTACAGTGAACAGTGGCTACAGCAAATACAATATTGCATATATAAGCATTCTTCAAACTAAGTCGAACTAAGTCGTGCAGGATCTAAGAGCATAACATTACTGTTTTTTAATGTTATTATAAAGTAATGTTATTATAAAGTTCTCTACATGACTGACTTCTGACCTAGGAGCCTTATTTGGTTGTTATAGGCCTTCTTCTTTCCTAATTTGGTCTCAATACTTTTAAATAAATAAAGTTTAAACTCGATTTGTGCTCATAGGCTTTCATGGATTATTAAAATGACAAGTTATGGCCCACGAATATTCTATGTTGCATAGAAAAAATCAGGAAAGCAATAATCAGGGAAATTGCTTTGTAAAGATTTCACATTCATATCATTTAATTGCTTTGTCAAAGATTTCACATTCATATCATTTAATGGCATAAGCTTCTTGTTACGATTATTCGGTTACTCTTCGGTGGTGGGAAGCAACATACATAATATACTTATATGATTATTTGGTTTGTGGAAAGTAATACAAAAGTAATTATAGTAAGTTTATTATAATTTAATTGTTAATTAATAGTGGAGACAGTTGTTGTTATTGGTTGCTATTTATAATGCAGACTGATTTATCACTTGGCTTTTGCCAAATGCTTCTGTGTCTTGGGCCATTCACCTATTTCCTTGTGTTCAAAAAAACTAACTCTTCTTAACCAAGCAAAAAAAACCATACCTAATACCTATAAATAAATTATAGTGAATCATAGTTTTATAATTTTAATATACAAACCAAAAAAATGGTTGAGAGATTCTATGGCTTTTCAATTAAACAAGTGTGAATTTTCATAATCTTAATTTTAATATATAAATACAAAAATATTTATTTTCAAAATTTGAAATAATAATTGATGAAATTAAATTTGTTAAAGAATTTCATTTTTCCAAAAAATATATATAATAATTATTAAATTTGTTGTAAAATTTTAAAATAAAATTTTATTTTTTCCAAAGAAAAAAATCATTATAATTATATATTAGATTATACATGGCTTGGGATCAAGTATTGACACTACAAACCAAAATTGACTAACTCTCACCTTCTTACCAAAGAGGGATTCTATTGGAGACAATCCAAAAATTGTGATGTTTTTAGTCTTTCAAAAAACCTACCTCATTGACCAAAAAAGCATAAGTACCATTTCTTTATTGACCATATCTAAAAATGATTCACACATAAAAACAAAATGTGACCAAACTCTTCATAGGGATGAGAAAGACAAATTAATAGTGGAACTCCATAGCATCAAACTCTTGACCATACCAAAATTTATATAGGCCGAAATTTCCTAAGGGTAATGATAATTCATCTACATTTTGATTTAGTTCTTTGTATATATACTTGAAGAAATACCACTAAAAAGATTGCACGGAGGAGTGAATACCACCCTCGCTTAATACCATTGTCCTAGGTAAGGAGTTCGTTGTTTAGGGAAAGCCAAAGAGAAATTTTACATTTATATGGCCCTCGAATTTTCCATAAAATTTACCACCACCATCTTATTTATCCCACGAACTCTAACTCAAACAGAGAGAGCACTATATCTAAGATTTGTCGTAAAATCTGTAGTACTAGGATTTTTAAACCAACAAAGTGAGTTTTCTTATTCCTCTGCCAATCTAATAAAGTTAGATAAAATGTTTCAAACATAGTTGTGCCATTCAACTCAATACCTGAAAGACCAAGAGCCAATTCATATTTCCATCCCCATCTGCCCAAATCCTAAGCATATTGGGCTTTAGCATCAGCCAAAGAAAGGATACCTGCTCCATGGAGAGACCGAACAAGATTGTCTAGATGATAGAAGGTTTCACCAGCTCCCAATCATGGATCTTCACTAATTCTAACTTTCTTACCATTCCCCACCTTCCATCCTTCCATACTGTCCAAGGACCAATTAGAGGAAAGGAGACAACCAACTCCTTCCAAACTACATATCCATTTTTTGAGGATTTCTCGGAGCTCAATACCAGTCCTCCATCGAAAGGCCATTTAGATATTTAGAATGCATAAGTTTTCCCTAGAGAGAAAAAGTGTGAGTGAGTTGCCAAAAACTTTTTGCTACTAAAGATTGGGAGAACTGGTAGATATTTTTGAGTCCCCGTCATCCTTGTTTTTTCGATAAGGCTATCTTGGACCACTTAACTAAACGAAGGCCCTCATATCCCCGATTTCCAAACCAAATAAATCTAAAACCTTCCTTCCTTATTTTGGTAAGAATACCCTTGGGAACATTCACAATAGAAGTCTAGAAAATCGAAATACTCTCCAGGGATGATTTAAGAAAAACAAGCCGCCCACATTGCAATAGCAACATGTTCACCCAAAGAGATATATGAGCCTCAACATTTTTAAAATTCCACAACAAGTGTATGAATTTGTAGGAATCTGGCTTCACAAAAAGTCTCAAATACAATCCATTATCAAAGATTCTACGAGGAAAGGGAAACATGTATGTGAGCAAAGGAAGAAGAACGTTAGAAACATTGGATGGCACTAAGCACAACTTTGAACCATTAATTTCCACAGCTGTCACTTTTTTATACAAATCAAGTATCTTGTCTATCACCTCAAATTCATAAAAAGATCCATCACCAAAAAACAATAAATCATCTACAAATAAGAGATGGTAAATTTACTCTCTCCAAGAGACCTTTACCCTTGATATCTCCCTAGCTAAAATAAAATTGTCATTTTAATATAACCAAACATTAAATTTAAATTTCAAATTTATTCTCTAAACATACGGTAAAATAATATTTTTAAAAGAATATATCTAATATTTTATAGAATATAGTATATAAAAAAATTCTATATAATCTATAAATATAAAAATACAAAACTTACATTTCGAATCTATATAATAAAGAAAAAATATATAATTATAATATATTTAGAAATTGTCATAATAATCCAGAATCTATATAACAAATATAATAAATAAAAAAATTTAGAATCTATATAATAAAGAAAAAATATATAATTATAATATATTTAGAAATTGTCATAATAATCCAGAATCTATGTAACAAATATAATAAATAAAAAAATTTAAATCTATATAATAAAGAAAAAATATATAATTATAATATATTTACAAATTGTAATAATAATCCAATGTAACAAATATAATAAATAAAAAATATATAATCTATGTAACAAATATAATAAAGAAAAAATATATAATTATAATATATTTAGAAATTGTAATAATATAAAATATATGACTCCAATATTAATGAGAAACTGCTATTAAAAAAAATCAATATAACTATATCAAATTTAAAAAAAAAAAAAATTTAATTGTTTGAATAATAATAAAATGTCCAATCTACAATAATCTATATTCTTCATTTATTTATTATTTTTTAAATAAAAAATAATATAAAAATAAACATACATACCAGCAGTGAATGTACAAACAACATAAAAACATAGCTTCATTATATTATCATATGAAAATAAATAATCAAATACAAACACAAAAATAAAATAAACTATTTTTCTATATTATATTTTTTATACTAAATAAGTTTAAAAGATGACCAAAAAAGCCAAGTAAACAAACAACAAACCTATATTCTATTATTATATGAAAATAAATGAATTTGTAAAAACACGGACGGATATCACATTGTTGCATCATGAGATAAGTATAAGAAAGATATTTTACTTACATGCTAAGGGGTATTTATGTTTAATTTGTTTGAGTTCTTTGTGTTGCATGTTGAGAATTTCATGTTTCTATACCAATTATTAAAAGTAAAAAGTAAAATATTTTACTAAAGTGGTGTTTATGTTTAATTTGTTTGAGTTCTTTGTGCCATGTTTCTATACCAATTACTAGATAAAAAATAATCCAATTAAAGAGAATGGTGTATTAAATAAAAATAATCCATTTAAAGGAAATGGTGTGTGTTTAAAAATAACCTAATTGTTTCATCAATATAGTTTATTGAGACAAGGGTAATGTATATGAGCCTACTTTTATTAAAATTAATGGTTATTGCTAAGCAAGATTCCATAACTCTTCGGAAGCCCAACACCACTATTCCGTTGAAGAGCATGTTAGGTTAAGCAGCGTAGGATCTAGCGAACAATCGTGGAAGTTAAGATGCTATATTCATCCTGTACCATTTGTTTGTTTCATTTATGGTGCAACATTTGTTAGTTATGCGTTTAGATGATAAACTACATTAATAATAATTTTAGGATTTAAATATTTTAAAGTGAATAAAAACTATAACAATTTTCTATAAAGGTATAATAATTATGTAAATTATTATTATTAGTATTATTACTTGGATTTTTTTTTTAATTTTTTTTTTTATGTTAGAAAAGCATTCAACTAAGCATTTTGACATCACCATAGTTTTGATGACTTAGAAGGTTAAAGGGTCTGTATTGTGACAAATATTTTGAAATTTTGGATCTAATTTAGTTATATGCATAACATATATATGATTTTTATCTTCAACCTTTTCAGTGTCACAAATATGATAGATTCTTTCGTCCCACAATGTTTTGGGAATTTTGGGATGCACACGTGAGAGTTTGTTCTTATTTTAGCAATGTTGATTTTCTTTTTTAGGCTAATCAAAATAGAGAGATACTTTTGATCTTCTAGACTAGGGTTAACCACCTCCTTGTAGTATCTTAATTTTAGTTTATACTCTAATTTGTTAAAGAACCATAGATTCTCCTTAAATTTAGTTGTAATTCTATTTTTAATATTATTGATATTCCCTAGAATGACTTCTTCCCTTATTCCCCAATGCTTTAGCGAGGACTTGGAATCCTTGTGCCATCCCCACTTGAGCCACTGGTGGTTTTGACAAGAGTTTGAAGTAATTTGAGGGAGCCTCTAGTTGTCCATGTTATTTATATTTTTCTTGTACAATAAGTACATAATCATAATCATGCTCTCAATGGGGGAACAACTCACTTCCATGAAGAGGATAGGATAGGATAGAGTGTATTGTCTTTAATTTTAAGATATAAATTACAAAATTATTTGGGATCTTATTTATCTTTGTCTAGGATTCTCTAGAGATATTGCATCCCCAAACTTCACATCCATGTAAGATAACAAAAGTGATGGAAGTCTCAAAGAGGAGTATTTTCTTATCCCATAACCAAAGGTCTATTAATTTACAATTGTTTTCAAACCCATAATAAGCTTTTCACCCTCCATTTATCATTTTCACAATGCTATATAATTGTAGTTGAGCTTGTGATGAATATTAATTTCAAGATATTTGTATGAAGGCACTTCCTCCAAGCTATTGTCGTCGCATACAAAAATATTGTAGGTGACCTTTTGGATTTAATTATCATACCTTTCATTGTGTTAGTGTTCACAGTCATACCCATACTATAGTAGAGGTCCTTATGGATTCTTAGTTGTTTACTAAGGCCACAGGGATTCCTCACCATAAGAAAAATATCATCATTGTAAATAAGAAGGATGATGACTATACGAGAGAGTGGCACGATGAAACAACCTGCAATTTCAAAAAAAAATCTAACTTGTCAATGTATATGCCAAAAAGGATAGGGGATTGTGGACAACCTTGCTTAACTCTTATAATACAATTAATTTCTTCTAACCAACCCTTGGTGTTCCTAACTTGAAAATAACGTTTTCATACAAACTTACCACAACAACTCTCAATTAGAAAGGAAATTTTGGTTCTTCTAACCTATTCCAAAGGTTAGTCCTCAGAACTATGTTAACAAATTTTCTAAAGTCAATAAACAACGAAGGAGATTGGTTTTATTATTTTGGAACTCTATAATTATCATAAATGTAACAAAGTGGTCTATAGTTTAATGATATCCTTTAAATCCAACATGGCCTTTAGTTATTTTTCCGTGGTTTTCTATCCACACGTTGATCTTATTTTCCAAAATACTTTTACATAGCTTGGATAAAATGGGGATAATCATAATGGTCCTATAATTAGAGGGGATGATTATATTACCACTTTTAAAAATTGGTATAATGAGGCTTTGAGTCCAGGGTTTAGGGAAGTCTTGTTTGACTACTAAATTGAAGAGTTATGTATGTTAGGGATGATGACATACCCTCTATTTTTTAAGATTTTATTTTGGTAGCCTTTCATGTCCTTATATTTCCCTTTTGCAAGTCACTTAATCCCAAAATTTATGCATTCTATAGAAAAAACTTCATCCTTTGTAGAAATTTTTGAATGTTGTCCAAAACATTAGGGGATTCATAAAGATGTTTAAGGTAGGAATTCCATGCCATTAGAGGAATCATGTTATTTGTTTAGTTTTATGAGTTATAATTTTCCTCCATAATTTCTTAGGATCTAGCTTAGATAGGTGCAACTACTTTCTATTTAAGTAGTTTTTTTTTTTTCTTTTTCTTTTAATTAGGGCTTTGTATCTATTTATCTTATTGTATTTTAAGGATTCATTAAGAGCATCCCTAATGATTTTTATGAAAATTTTACACTCATTATCATACCAAAGGTTGACTATTATGTTTTTCTTTCTACACAACACCTCAATAGAGAATTTGTTAATGTAAGTAAAGAAGGTTTCCATAAAATTATGATATAGGTTTTCAATATTGTTTTTATATGAAAGGACCTTCAATTCATTATTTAAGTCCTTTAAGAAAAGACCATTTTTATTTATTTTAAAAATAAGTGCTTTTGGTTATCAGAGTTCTCTTCAATAGGGATTTTGTGCATGCCAAAGTTTAGAATTAGGGTTAAAGGTCTATGATCAAATTTAGGCCCATGGTTGTTTAAAAGGTCAAAATATAATATGTGGTTATATACGAGGATATTTGATATCACATAATCCATGACATTGTTACCCAACCCATGGATGCAAGTAATCCAACTAGGTTTTTCTCACTTCGTTAGATGTTATGACCCAAAGGGGGCATATATATGGMTAAATGTATATGATATGACCCSAAGGGGGGGCATATATGGGCCTAAATGTACATGTAATGTGTAAATACATATGTAATAGGGTCGACCTAGTGATAAAAGGGCCTCATGTGCAAATGTGAATAGTTATATATAAGAGATCATGTATTCATTATTGATAGGGGAATTGTGAAGTATGAAAGGTATTTGGTTATTTGGAAGGGGTTCCCCTATTATTTAAGGAGTTATTGTGTAACTTATCTATCTCGGAGTTGTGATTCACGTTGAAATTATGTACATGGTGTGTACTTCTATTATTTTTTGATATTTTGAGCATTTTTTATCATAACATTTGGTATCAAATCTTAAGGTCTTGGGGATTCACTGCTACATTTGAGACACCTTGGAATTTTCTCTATAATTTTTTTTCAATAATGTTTTAGAAGTAACCCCATGAAGTATATTTAGTATACGGATCAAGGTACGTGGGGTTCAAATTTCAACTCCTAAGGCCTTATAATTTCAAATATATAGCCTGTGTAAGATGGGGTTTTGGAATCATCATGAATTTAGTCATTGCAAAAAAAATTCTATAGCATTTTTTCTGTAACTTTTCAGATCCTGAAATATGGAGAATATTCATATAAATTATCAAGATATCTGTGATAAACATTTCATCTTCCGGGTCATCCTAATTTTGTAGATACACCCTATGTAATATAGGGTAACTGACTAGTCCTATTGACTAGTCTCAAACACGTTTTCCGGGTAAAACAACCATAACTTATTCATAGAGCATCCAAATTGAGTGAGACCAGTTTCATTGAACATTGGACAGGCCATAGTATTTATGGTAAAATTTTTCAGAATTTTATATCAATTATTGTGCACGGGGCACACTGTAAAAGTGCTCTCTACTGGAAAGGCAAAAAATCAACAAGGTGTGGGGAAGTTATCATAACTTCCACTTGGCACATCCAATTTTGGTTAGACCTATGGAATTTAAGAGAAGAAATTTCATAGTACTACAGGTCTCAATTTTAGACTGAAAAGGGTCGAAATTTCATAGATACATCATAAGTAAGGTCGACCAGGAGGACAGACTCCAAATCAGGGTTTCAAATGCATGTTCACTTAAAACTATCATAACTTTTGATTGGAATGTCCAATTGAGCTGATTCAAAATCCATTGGAAATATAACACATATAAGAGAATATTAGAACAAGTATTAAAACTATTTGAGATCGTTATCCTTAATATATTGAGTTTGTGATTTGAGGGTTGGGATTAGATCTCAATTAAGAATCAATGGAAATACATAAATTTACAGGAGATGAAGATAAATATGAAATCAATCGTATGGAATGGTCAAGGTTGGCAAAATAATATAATATGACTCCCACGAAGGCAATATTTTATATTTTTGATGAACCTTGGAAGTGGTGGATGAATGTTAATCAAAATACTAGATGACACTGCACATGAGAAGAATTTGAAAAAGTCTTCTCAGATAAATGGATTAGGGATACAAAAATGGAGGAAATGTATAGAATTCAAGATGAATTAAAAGAAGCAAAGGAAGATGTTAAGAAGAAGGGTGAGGAGCTATCTAAGATAATATCCCTTAATGAATCACTCATTAAGGAGGTTAAGAACTGAAAGCAAGAAAATACTAGCAAAGGAAAGTGGGAAAAAGATGAATCAAGAGAAGATTTGAAAAAGAAAGATGAAGAGATATGTAGATTACGAATCCATAATAAAAAACTATTGGATGAGGTTAAGAGATTGAAAGAAGAAAAGAAGAATTTTCAAAATAAATAAGAAAGAATAATATTGGATGAAGAATGTACCAAAAGACCGCAAGAGGAAATTTGCAAGAAGGTTGAGGAATTCTTAAATACGGATGAGGTAAAGTTAGAAATGCAAGCCCGAATTGAAGAAAGACGTCAATTTTGTTTAGATGGGATCACATTGTAGCATCAAAAGGAGAAATAAGACAAGATTCAAGAAGGTCAACGGAAGATACTTGAAGAAGTTGAACTCCATCTAGAGGATGTACATGCCAAATATGATGGTATTATCTCGAAGGCTAGAGTAATCAAATACCAAGTAAATATGATCGAGGATTCCATTTTCGCTGAAAATAAGATAGATGAAATGCATGTGCAAAGTGAAGAAAGACCATAAAATGTGACACTGTATCGACACCCTCATTACCAAGAAACATTTAAAGGAAAACAAGAAGGACAATATCAACATTATGAAGAAGAAGATGGAATACTTGTCAATATTCATGGAACAAGGGATCACCAAACTACTCTTCAACAAGATATTATTAGAGACCAAGAACGACTATAAATTGGAGAAGCTTCAACAAAAATACATGAAATCAAAGGAAAACAAATTATTCAACAACTAGACACCAATGATTAAGACAATAAATAATTGATTTTGGATGGATAGATCATCAACAATGGAATGAAGAAAGCAGGAACATAAAAATATCATATTACTTGGTTTCATCACATGTGAAGTCTTTAAATGCAAAGCTTTGAGGACAAAGTTTTTTGAAGGAGGGTACTATGTTATGACCCAAGGGGAGCATATATATGGCTAAATGTATATGATATGACCCCAAAGGGGGGCATATGAGGGTTTAAATGCACATGCAATGTGTAAATACATATGTAATATGGTCGGACTAGTGATAAAGGGGCCTCATGTGCAAGTGTGAATAACTATATATAAGAGATTATGTATTCTTTATTGACAGAGGAATTGTGAAGTATGAAAGGTATTTGGTTAGTTGGAGGGGGTTCCCCTATTCTTTAAGGAGTTATTGTGTAACTTATCTATCTTGGAGTTGTGCTCCATGTTGACATTCTGTACATGGTGTGTACTTCCGTTATTTTTTGATATTTTGAGCATTTTGGATCATAACATTAGACCATTGCAAATTATTATATATTAAGAACTGCAAATCTTGATTAGATCAATACCAAACAAATTCTTAGTTAGGTCTTCAGAGTTTCTTTTGTACAGGTTAGCTAAAATAAGGTCCTCCTCTAGCCACATAGGATTAGAGTTGGAGTTGTTTAAAATGATAGCTTGATTAGTTAGATTTCTAGCATTAAAGTCTCATAGCAAGATTATACTACCTTCATTTGTAAGTCAGGCTTCATAGTTTCTTTTGTATATGTTAGCTAGAATATGGTCCTCCTCTAGCCACATAGGATTGGTGTTGGAATTGTTGTTTAAAAGAATAACTTGATTAATTAATTTCCAGCATATAGGATGCTACCTTCATTTATGAGACTGTAAATATCTTGTTCTAATCTTTTGTAGGGACAAATTTTATCTAAAATGTTTTTTTTTTTATAAAAGGTAGAATTAATACACATGAAATATCATATTTCTGTATACATATTTTTGACATTAAAATATAAAATTATTATCCATATGTATTGATTGAGAGAATCTTATGAATCCAAATGTGAAAAAAAAAGTTTATTTTT